>JACEGR010003624.1:0-101518 GCA_014170235.1 Listronotus bonariensis | reverse complement strand
ATTATTTTCTTTCTTCACTTTTATTCGTTAATGAGTGTATCAGCTTACTGCTGATATCTCAAAAATCAGCAATAATTGACGTATATTGTGTTATACATTTTAAATGTAGAACTTAGAATTTGTTAAAATATACAGGATGTTTTATTTGAAAAAAAAACCTACCTAATGATAAAAAATATGTTTTTAAAACACCTTGTATAATACCTAGTACTGTCAATTAAAAGAGTTTATCCAAATAAACATTTTTTTATTTCTGTATCTTGTACAAGGGTGAAGTTATTTCGTGTATAAATAGTGTTGGGACATCTTGTATATGGTGTTCTATTTAAAAAAGTATAGTTTTTGCAATATATCGAAAATTCAATGTTCAATTGTTTTTTCGTTGGCAGCATGTAAAACAGCAGAAAAAATACTAAAACTTCGTTGATTTAATCGACTTAGTATCTCCAATAATAACAAAGTTATCAAAAGTGCCGACCCAAGTTTAATTACTCTGTATACTAAAACAAATTAAAATTAATGAGCTTACCTGTACTTTTCCAGTCTTTAGCATATTTAGAGTACTCTTTTATTTCTTCTTTTGTTTCAATTTTTTCTTCATAATCAAGATAATCATTAAATGTGTATTTTCTAGTTGCTCCTTTTTGATAATCTGTAGGGCTGGTTTGAGGTTTGGTAGTTGTATTTACTGTACTCAATGGCTCAATCGGCATTTTATCTATAATGGATGGTAACGTACTGTCTTCAAATACATTTTCCAAGTCTTTGATACCTGTTTCAGGAATGATGCTGTGTTCAAATATAACACTTTTTCCAACTGTTTTAAAACTTGTTTCTTTTAGATCTGATTCCAATGTTGAATACGTTTTAGAAAAATTTTCTTCCTCTAAGTTTTCTTTGCCAGACTCTTTAGTACCAATATTTTTAAATGTATTTGTTTTTATGCTACTATAATAATTGGGTTTAATTGTTTTACCAGGTTTTATATGTTTGTTTTTACCACTCCCTATTGGACATGGGTCACATAGAAACTCCAGATCAATGTTTTGTTTTTCTAATTCATACATGGTATTAGTGGTAGTTTCTTTTATTTTGTTTTCGATATGCATTTTATTACATTTGCAAGTGCATGTACATAAGTCTTCTTTTAAATGGTTTATTTTATCACCTTCATTATTTGTAGAAATAAAAAATTTTGTGACTGGCACTGCATTTGTATTAAAATAGGTCGGTGTTTGTTTAGAATATGTGGTATTTTCCGTACTACTGATTTTAGCAAATAAGGTATAATTTTCTTTCAATTGAGTATGTTTGCTTATTTGGTCAGTTACAAAATTATATTGTTCTTTATTTTTATTGTTTTCTTTTAATTCTTCTTTTATTTTACTTACATTAAAAACAAACATTTCTGATATTGGCCCAGTTTTTGTAGAAAAAATTTCTTGCGGGTTTTTTTCAGTTAAAGTAATATTTCCAGCTAGTTGTTTATTTGTTTTTGGATTAACTGTTTTAATATTATTATAATTTTCTTTAGTGATTTCTTTTGTTTTATTATTATATTTAAGTACTTCTGTAGTTTCTTCAGACTCATTTTCTTTGCTGGCTTCAGAAAATTTTAGTTTTGCTTCTTTGGTACTGCTTTCATCAATTTGTGAATAAAATGATTTTTTTGTGGAGTACTTTTTGCTGTTCTTAGTAAATTACTTATCGTCATTTCATTTATAATTTTTTTCTTATTAATTACTTCTTCTGTTGTTTCTGTAGATTCAATTGCTTTAGGTGTTTTCGAACTATAGTTTGCAATACTTGTGAACTTATTCAGATTTGTTGTCTTAAAGAGATTTTCTTGTTCCGTAATTTTGTAAAGCTCATTTTCTTTATTTATTGTAGCTTTATAAAAACCAAAAGTTGCTTTACTTGAAAAACCTGAAGTACTATTTTCTTCCGGTGGTAATGCAGCTGGTATAAAATTTTGACCCTCAAAAATATGTTTTAAATCTTGTTCACCTAAAGTAGTATTTTCCAAATAAATATTAATTTTATCTTCATTTTTAACTGCTTGGTTAGTAATAGTTGTAAGATAATCTGGAATATTTTGCTGTATATCTGAACTAGTTTTGTGGTTAGCAAGGGTTGGCAATATATTCTGAAATTTTTGGTATTTATCATCAGCACCTTCCGTGATTTGTTTTAAGATATCTTCATCTATGGGCTTACTTGTTACATTTTGCTCTGTTGATGATATTTTAGCAGTATTTTCTGTTAAAACTGAAGTGATTGTTGTATATTTTTCCAGCTCCATTGGTTTAGAGCCTGGTAAAGCAGATGTTATGTGCTTTTGTTTCACATTTTCTTCACTTATAAATGTGCTTTTTATTTTTCCACTAGTTTCTATTGTTGAATATGTTTTATTTAATTTTATATTTATTTCTTCTGTGCTTTCCTTTTTGTTATTTCTTTTGCTGTAGACTGTCCCAACTTAAAGTCTTTTGCATGTATTTTAATATTTATTTTTTCTGCATTCAATTCTGTTGTTACAGCACCTAGTAACGTTAATTTTGTGGCTGTTTGTGACATATTATTTCCAATATTTTTAATTTCAGTACTTTTACTTTTTACTTTAGACTTTGACATGGGACAAGGATCACATAAAAACTTTAAATCCTTTAAAATATGTAGTGTTGTATTTTCTTTTTTCATTAATTCTTTGGTTATATCTTTTGTTTGTAAAGTGTTAGATTCTTTTGTTGGGGAAAATTTGTTTAAAGCTTTTAAGGTTACATTAAACTGCTCAAAAAATTCTGACGCAACAGCCTTAGTACTAGTTTCACTCTTATTTTGGACTTGGAACTCTATTTCTGTAGGTACAGATGATATCCCTGCTTTCCGCAACTTTGTAGTAAAAGGATTTTTAGTACTCTTGAATATTTCTTTGGCTTCACTTGTTTTCATATTTTGTTTTGATAGGTTCTCTTGCAGAAAATCTATAGTTTGCTTTGGTTTATTTTTTTCTGTTGAGTCCGTTATCTTAATAGATTCAGATTTATTTTTTTATTTTTATTTGCAGTAGTTCTTCCACTACTTTTAGTTTCGAATATTTTATTTAAGTTCTCTTGTACACTGGTTGTACTTTCCTTTTCTCTGAAAACTCTGTTTCTGCTACTATAGTAGATATCTCTTCTTTCCACAATTTTGTGGTAAAAAGTTTTGAACATTCTTAGTCATTTCTTTAAATGTATTTATTTCTGTAGTTACAGTATGCTTTAATACCTCTTTTTGAATACCTGTTTTACTGTTTTGTTCCTCTTCTGTGAAGTCTGTTGTCTCATCGGGTTCAAATATGTTGTTCTTATTTACATTTGTGCTCTCTGTGCTTTTATTTTCGGAAATTTCATTTAAGTTCTCTTGTATACTGGTTCTACTTTCTTTTTTACTGAAAAATCTGTCTCTGCTACTATAGTCGAAATCGCCTCTTTCCACAATTTTGTGGTTAAAAGGTTTTTCACATTCGTAGTTATTTCTTTAAATGTACTTATTTCTGTAGTTAAAGTATGCTTTGATACATCTTCCTGCACATTACTACTTTGTTCTTCTCCTTTAAAATCTGTTGTCTCATTAGGTTCAAATACGTTGTTCTCATTTATATTTGTGCTTTCCGTACTTTTAGTGTCGGGCATTTCATTTAAGTTCTCTGGTATACTGGTTTTACTTTCTTTTTTACTGGAAACTCTGTTTCTGCTACTATAGCCGAAATCGTCTCGTTCCATAATTTTGTGGTAAAAAGGTTTTCAACATTCTTAGTCATTTCTTTAAATGTACTTATTTCTGTAGTTATAGTATGCTCTAATACCTCTTTCTGAATATCTATTTTACTGTTTTGTTCTTCTTCTGTAAAGTCTGTTGTCTTACTTGATTCAAATATATTGTTTTCATTCATATTTGTGCTTTCTGTACTTTTAGTTTTGGATATTTTATTTAAGTTCTCTTGTACAGTGGCTCTACTTTCTTCTTCTACTGGAAACTCGGTTTCTGCTATTATTGTTGAAATCGCCTCTTTCCACAATCTTTGTGCTAAAAATGTTTTCAACATTTTTAGTTATTTCTTTAAATGTACTTATTTCTGTAGTTATATTATGCTTTGATGCATCTTCCTGCACATTACTGCTTTGTTCTTCTCCTGTAAAGTCTATTGTCCTATTAGGTTCAAATATGTTGTTTTTATTTATATTTGTGCTTTCTGTACTTTTAGTTTCTGATATTTTATTTAAGTTCTTTTGTACACTGGTTTTACTTTCTTCTTCTACTGGAAACTCTGTTTCTGCTATTATTGTTGAAATCGCCTCTTTCCACAACTTTGTGCTAAAGAAGTTTTCAACATTCTTAGTCATTTCTTTAAATGTACTTATTTCTGTAGTTATATTATGCTTTGATGCATCTTCTTGCACATTACTACTTTGTTCTTCTCCTATAAAGTCTGCTGTCCCATTAGATTCAAATATGTTGTTTTCATTTATATTTGTGCTTTCTGTACTTTTAGTTTCGGATATTTTATTCAAGTTCTCTTGTACAGTGGTTTTAGGTATATTATGCTTTGATGCATCTTCCTGCACATTACTACTCTGTTCTTCTCCTGTAAAGTCTGTTGTCGTATTAAATTTAAAAATGTTGTTTTCATTTATATTTGTGCTTTCTGTACTTTTAGTTTCAGATATTTTATTTAAGTTTTCTTGTACAGTGGTTTTACTTTCTTCTTCTACTGGAAACTCTGTTTCTGCTATTATTGTTGAAATTGCCTCTTTCCACAACTTTGTGCTAAAAAGTTTTCAACATTCTTAGTCATTTCTTTAAATGTACTTATTTCTGTAGTTATATTATGCTTTGATGCATCTTCCTGCAAATTAATACTCTGTTCTGTACTTTTAGTTTCGGATATCTTATTTAAGTCCTCTTGTACACTGATTTTACTTTCTTTTTCATCTGAAAACTTTGTTTCTGCTACAATAGTTGATATCTGATCTTCCCACAATTTTGTGGTAAAAAGTTTGTTGAAGATCGTTCGATACTTTTAGTTTGAGATATATCATTTAATTTCTCGTTTATACTTGTTTTATTGCTTATTAATATTTTGGTGTTCTGATTATCTATAAATAAAAAATATTTAATTTTAGTGAACCCAATAAATAACGTATAAATTGATTATAAAGGACCCTGCTCAATCCTTATGGAAAGTGGCTTTCGGTTAATTTTTTTTTAAGTCTGATATTGTAGATATTGAATCTCGGATTTATGTTCTTATAGGCACAGTGTCCGATCGCCTTTAGTTTTAAAGTTATTATTTAAAGTTGGATATTTGCTAAGTTAAGATTTTGAGTACTTCCTATAGTTTTGATTTATTTTATATTTTACTTAAGCTTTTCCTAGACATCTCTTAATATATTTTTCTGGGTTATATTGTAAAAAAAAGGTATAAACATTCTCTAAAGAATATTTCTTGTGGCAGTGGCGTCGAAATATATTAAAATATTATTAAATTCCTAAAATGCACAAACTTAAAAAAGACATTTTTAATGATTAAAAAAAACAAAAGGTTTGATTATTTTCATAATTTTTAGACTATTATTATGCAGACTTGGACCAAATATATAAACACATTTTAGTACTATCAAAATATAGAGGTTGAAAACAAAAACAAGGTGTTTTTTAAATATACTTTTACTACTGCCGTCCAACGGAAAAACACCGTATGTGACATTTTTTCAAAAATGAGTTGTTCATATTTTTGTATTCTGTTAGCTTAATTCTTTTTATTGTTGCAAAAAAATCGATATTTTTATATAAAAAAACTGCTTGATAAAAGAAATAAATTTTGCCATTTTATACGAATGTTTAAAAAACGGGGTTCTAAACTAAACAATAGGTAACTTCAAAAGTTTTGCTCAGATCGACTCAAAAATTTGAGAATATGTTTAACAATAAGATAAGACAAAAAAATAATTTGATTTACAAATCCTTCCCCCCTTAAATTTATATCTTATATGTAAAAAGCCAGGAATTTTATGAGGCAAATCTGTAAACGCCATTTTCTCAATTGTTATAAAAATGCACATACGGTGTTTTTCCATTGGACGACAGACTATGCCCTAAATTTATAATATCTACTCTTAAGTACATCAAGAAATAATTTTCATTTACTTACTAAGCGTATCCAGCTCAAAACCAGAGGTATGCCTATATAAAAAATTAAATATGTATATAAAAATACCCATTATACTGTCAAAATATACAGGGAATATTATAAATATTTAAAATTTTTAAATATTTTATATACCTACTTTACATTTTTGCTATAGCATTCACTATAAACTTACCCTATGCTTATTCCTAAAATCTTAAGATGGACTATTAGGTATAGAGGATTTTCCGTTTAAAATGGGCGCCTTTTTTTCACCTGGTAGCAAATAATAAGTTTCTAAATACATTGTAAAATTTCTAATAAAAAGTTTAAATGTAGGTGATGAAAGAGTTTATATTATATCAATGAAACGTAATATACAAAGTCCACGGTAAGTAAGGTACCAACGTTATATTAAACTTTTATTTTTATATGAATTTTTCAAAAACCTTCAATATTATACAGTGCCCTTCAGAAATGTTAAACCATATAGAATTTTTTTTAAATATTGATTTCTCAAAAAAATTATTCTTGATAAAAATCTTTGCATATACCGAAACTCACAAAACACTGATCAAAATTTAAATAAACCATAGCGTATACGAGGTAGGTGCAAATTATAGAATATAATACAATTAGCAAAAAAACTTACTTTTTAACTTACCTCGTATATAGAATAGACCGGACTGAATTAACTGCCGTAAATATTCCCTATTCCTTATAGACGTTGTTTATAAAGGAAAACATTATATACATATTTTTTAACTATATAATTCTTGTAAAGTTATTTTTGTTACTATTCTTGGGTGTTTTTTATTAGATACCGCTTACTTCAATCTTTAATTAAAATATATTTTTTATATATTAAAAACATTCGTTTATCCTTTGTCTAATGTAGTTTTTATGATTTAAACGTATATTTTGTGTTAAAGTAGCTATAAAAAATAAAGAATTAAACAAAAATTTTTAGAGTTTTTTGAAAAAGTTTTTTTTAGTATATGCGGTTTTTTATTGAACTTATAACACCAGTAAATAATAAATAATAAATTTTATCTACTTAAACATAACAATGAAAATATTATCTAAACAATGTGCCTTTTTGTGGTGCCTACCTGTGGAATTTCGTAGTGTCGCCTTTTTTCCACCTTGCAGTGCAATTTATAGCTGCACATGAGTGAACCATATTGAACAACAACTATAGTCAAAAATTTTGATCACAATTAACTTTAATTGGGAAAAACCGATGTGGAATATTATTCTACAGGAACTTTAAAATTTTGGCCTTCTTGAATCACAAAAAGCAAAGCACTTACGTTTGTTTTTTGAATTGATCTAAAAGCTCTTAAATGCTTTAATAATAAAAAGCTTTAAAATGTTTTCTAAATTTAAGGACAATAAGGATAATTTACGGCAGTTAATATATTTTGATCTAATCTCTATACGGGGTAAGTTGGAAAAGTAAGTTTTTTCCAATTTTTTAATAGGAGGCTCTGCTTTTAAAATATGACATATTTTTTTATTTCTTAACAAGTTTTTTCAATAATATTTACCTTTTTTAAAGTTTAAAAAGGGAGTTTTCTCTTGTGTCATATTCGTTAAATTGCACCTACCTCGTATATGCTAGGGTTTATTTGAATTTTGATCAGTGTTTTGTTAGTCTGGCTGTATGCAGAGATTTTTATAAAGAATTTTTTTTTAATCGAAAATAAAAAGTTTCCATATGGTTCAACATTTCTGGCGGTCACTGTATGATATTTAGATTTTTAATTTAAAAATTGCTGATGAAACCTACTTTATTTTTAATCCTACAATTCAAAAATACACTAATAACTTTAAAAAATATTTTTAAGCACTTTGTTATTTTAAATTTTGCTTTTAATGTACCTTTTTGGCATATTTCTGTAAAAAATATTTTAAAATATAATATACTTTTTGTACTAGAGGCCGAAACGTTTGTGGTGCGCCACCCTGTATAAGCATATCCTTAATACCTTTGGTTTTAGGATTAATGCGTTTTAACAAGTTAATAAAACGTATCTCGTTATTTGCTGAAGTAAATAAAGTCAACTTAAATAGCATAGTAAAAGGTCACTCCAAGATCTGCTTGATGGTTTTCGCACCCTGAATATTTTGACGGTACTAAAATGTGGGTATATCTTTTGTCGCAGTCTGCTCACTGCAAATTATTTAAATCTTTTTTTTTTTTTATATCTAAAAATTAAATTTGTGAGTTTTTGCATTTTAGACAATTTAATAACAATTTTCCGACGCCACTGCCACAAGTAATATTCTATATAAAAACTTTTTATATATTTTACTCTTCTATATAATATTCTATTCGAATGCATCAAAAGATGTCCTGTAAACGTTCTAGTAAGATCCAATTCTAAGGTTTTATAACTCAAAAATTAGAGGCGATGGCATATTGTGTCCATAAAGACAAATTAGGAAGTAAAAATCTACATCTTTCATGACGATTGATCAGGGTTCTTTGTAAAGAACTTTTAAGCAATGTTATATTGAGTAAATACAGACTAGGGAATCCAATCCCGCAAACACAGGATCCCGCAAATGCGGGATCCCTTAAAGTTTCTGCGGGATCAACATTGCGGGATTTTCCGTGCGGGATCTGCGGGATTCAATATTAATTTACAACTGTGTAAAGTCTATTCCGCAGACAAGTATCAAGACTGAGCGTGCGTTTTCAGCTGCAGGATATATTTGCAATAAACTAAGATCAAACTTAAAAGATGATACCTTGGATATGTTATCTTTTCTCCGAAAATACTTCCAGAATCAATGCGACTAGGTAAAGTTGACAATTGACCTTTAAACTATGTTTACCAAAACTAAACTAAGTTTAAGTAAACCAGTAACTAATGTATTTTGTATTTTTGTATATGAAATAAAAACTTTTTGCCACTACCATAGTTTGTTTATTACTTTTTTAGCAATTAGCATGTTTAATAGGTTTATTACAAAAAGTTACATATACAATATGAGCAACGCTGTTTGGTTCATCGGCAAGCAATAGAATAACAAAACAAGCACTATTAGTCACGCATGTTTACATGCCGGGATTTAGTTAGATTGTCTTTTTTCCTCACACATTGCCTATATGTTATGTTATTTAACTGAACCTGTATATTGTTAACTATCGCGCATTCTTGCGAATCCGCGGGATCGATGATTTTTATCCCGCAAGTTTGTGGGAGTAAAGTTTTGGTGCGGGATTGAATTCTCTAATACAGACTATCCACGGATAAATTTTTATTTTTTCGAAACATAGTTATTTTTTATAAAAATTTTTGCTTGTAAAAAAATATGATTCATAAAGAGAAAATGATGATTTTGTATACAGGGGTCGGAAAAAACTTGTAAAACGTGATTTCTTTTCTGGAGTAAAATTTTTAAGCAAAATATCATTTAGAAAATTTATTTAGCATTTTTAATGACTTTAATAAAATTACAGGGGTATCAAAAAGTTTCATATAACTTATTTTAAAATTATTAAGAGTTTATTCTTTTAAATTTTTATAATAAAAAACTTCCATAATTTACTTCTCAAACATCTGCTTTCCTTAAATTTCTTTACAACACAATTTTTCAGCTGTAAACAAATGTGATCAAGGCATTTTCGCCAAATTATGGGGTTTAATAAGATTTTGTTTTTCTATTTTTAATGATTACTAAATTTAAACTAAATACATTTTCCTTAGGACATTTTGCTTAAAAATAAAGTATAAAGTAGTTTACCCTTGAAGAAAAATAATGCTTTTTTCGGTTTTTGCGAACACTGTGCACAAAATCAACATTGTCTCTTCATGTTTTATATTTTTTTAAATAAACTAGGTCGTATGGGCGCCAATGTATCAAAAATTATTCTCATGGAATTTTTTGCAGAATCATGTTCAGAATAAAATGCTGATTACGACGACCCATGTTGCTAGCTCGAATTTAGTTTAGATGTTTTTAAAACCGCAATTGTTTTGAAAGCTAAGAAAAATTTTTTTTTTTGCATCAAATAAATTTTATTTAATTTTTTGATTAATTTACCACCAAATATGACTTTACATTTTTTCGACAAATTAATATTTATCAAGTTATAACTATTTAAACAACGGAAAACGAACAATTTGGCCCAACTTTACCATTTAAAATATGTATGACAGTATGAAAAATATGACATGATGCATTTTTTATTATAAAATCCTTGAACCTTTTATAACAATTGTAGAATAAGCGATTTGACAATTTTGATTTCCTAGATATATTTTTTTATTTCTTAAGGCTGCTTTCAGACGGGCGACTTTTTGCAGTCGATGTTGACCACAAAAACTCGATCGTTTGTGGTTGATTGTCGCTACTTGCAGTTATTATTTAACAACCATGGAAAAAGCGATTCCTTTTCATACGGGCGTTTTTCGACTGCAACCGAACTTCTGCCGCTGATTGTCGCCGATCCCGTCGACTTACTATACGTTAGTTACAACACTACAGTTGTAGTCGAAATTGGTGACAAGACGCCGATATTTTTGTAGTCAACTTCTACTGCAAAAAGCCGCCTTTTGAAAGCGGCCTAACAAAGTGTGTTTTTCAGCTACAGCGTTCTTTTCTATGTGTGTCCTCCTCTTGCTCATACTTACCATCGCTTCGCTGTACTGCAGACATAAATATGACACTTGTAACATCTAAGGTTTTTAATTTTTTAAAATGTCCACCCCCATTAATTTTTATTACTTTTTGCACTACAAACTTTTTGAAAATATAGAAATGTAGGGTTTTTTTAAAAGTTTTTGCAGGGCTGTGAAAATGCTCTTTAAATTCAGTATTATACAGGGTAGATTAAAAGTATAAACTTTTAAATTGGACACCATATATTATATTTTACCATTAAAAGGTCTTTTAAAAAGCTTTACAAAAATACCATATTTTTTGATATGTCTATCTTTAATAATAGTTTTTGAAATATGACCACTTAACTCTAAAAAATAGTAGATATAATTTCTATTATATTAACCTACGGCACTAAGCTGAGACTGTTGATATAATGAAAATTTTATCCAGATTTAAATGGCCATATTTCCCAAACTATTAAAGATAGATGTATAAAATGTGGTATTTTTGTAAAGCCTTTTAAAAGACCATTTCATTGGTAAAATATAATATAGAGTGTCTCATTTAAAAGATATATATTGCGGTTTAAAAAAATCAACCTAAATTTAAGCTGGCAACATGGGTCGTCGTAATCAACATGATTCTGCAAAAAACTCCATGAGAATAATTTTTGATACATACGACCTAGTCTAAAAAGCAAAATTTTTATCAAGAATAACTTTTTCTTAAAAAGAAATATAAGAAATAAAATGTTTGATCCATTTGTCCCCTTGTAAACTCTATCCGTGGACAGTCTGTAGTCTTGACCAGAATTTTTAGACAACTCCGCTTCCTATTCAGATCTTGTATTCATAGTCTTTACCCCGGTACGATGTCTAAGAATTGGCGGCCATGTTTTTAATCTATTTATTAAATATGGACTTTCAATATGATATAGCACTAGCTTTATTTGTGTTTTTAGTAATCTATTGTATAACTAAGCTCTAAGCTGTTTGGCTTAATAATTTATTTATATAGTGTTTTTTATAAATGTATTGCTATATCGGAAACTACGAAAGATAAGAAAACGTTTAAACCAAAAAAGTTAAACAATAAAATTATGTTAGACGTTTATTAATGGTCCAAGATTATTTCCAGCTGTTCTGGTTTTAAAGGTTAAAAAAAAAAAAAAAATGTTGTGTTTTTGGAAAATAGCCTATTTTACCAATTTTTTAAAATCCGTAAAAACACTTTTAAAGCAACTTTTGTGCAGAATACACACCTATAATCAGATTTTTTAAACTTTTTAATTTTCTAGAACCATGCACTAAAAACTTCCTACCCAGGTACTGTGAGTTGTGGGAAATAAAGGATTACAAGAATTTTCACAAAAACTATTTTATTCTCCACAAATTTTACAAAAAAACAGCCCAATCGTCACTATCCTTCTTTATCTTTTGTCCCAGCTATTTCACCAGGACTAATAAATAAAAATATATTTTAACCAACATCAACTTTTTTTTCTTATGGGCGCCATATTGCATGTTTCATTTATTTAAAAAGACCTTTATTACTTGTTTAATGATATAGCACTCTTAAGAAAAAATGTTTGGTAACCAAGCAAAATTTTTAATTTTTAGAAATCTGACAACACTGCATAAAAAAATTAAAGTAAGCTGGGAAAGATCCTTTATCTCTGTTGGATTTGGGTTTGGTTAAGCATGGGGCTGCTCACATAAGGCCGGCATTGCTACGCTTTAAGAGTTGTAAACATTTTAGAAATATTGCACAGTAAAATAAGGCCAGGCACTATTAATACCGGCCTTATTTTGACAGCTGAGCTTGCGCAGATGCATGGTGGGATAAGGACTCTCTTAATAGGGATAGTGCCTGGCTTTATTTATGTCGGTTTTAGGTCGTGCCTTATTTTGGTCTTATTTTAACTTCGGAACTGTTCGTGTAAAAATTACGTTGAGCTTCCAGCAATCCAGGTTCGTAGAAACTCCTCCGTTTTGTTTTTTGGGAAACTTGCTAATAAACTGCCAATGAAACTATACAGGCTTCTTCAGACAAATCTATTAAACAAGTGATACAATGACTGCAACTAACACTAGGACGTCTTACAATACACTGTATGTCTTAATAATATTGTTACTCCTATTTATACTATTTGGAACAGATAAAAGGTGAAATAAATTCTACTTCAACAAAAACTCATTTTGATAAATTACGGTATAAAACTATTTAGCGATTCACCCATTGATAAGTTGTTAACATAATGCAGCATGTAAAAATAATAAAAGATAAAGTTCGGAAAAAAGCTAGTTTGCATTTATGAGTAAATTATCATATTAATAGTCTTTGAGAGATAAACACTGAGAATTGTCTATATGCATATTCACCGGTTCTTATCTTCTCAGGTATTACCAGTGGCGGCGTTAGGCTCTACATAACTCCTCCCTCCTTAGGATAAGACCTGCGATTGGGTAGGCTGAGTAGGTCTTTCATCTGGATCATCCCTCTTTTGAAATAAATTGAAAATTGGATAAGGATAGCTTATTTTGTAGTAAAAGCGTATCCCAGTGCATGTAATTATACAGATAATGACACAAATACCAATGGTTATCCATAACCATGAATAATGATAGGTTTGGTCTTCTTCAGGAAGTATTAATTTAGTTTGGTCATTCATAACTGAAGTAATGTGTTTTATTTCCTCAAGGTCCATGGTCTTTAATTTTAAAGACGTAGCATGTTGCTTTAGAAGGGAAATGTCTAAAGATGGCAGCTGAACAATTCTTGCGGATAAAAGGGTTTCTTCATTAGAATAAAATGTTTCCATACCAATATTAATATGACATTTATCTGGTATGAAAATAAGATAACTGCCTGGTTGTATCTTATTGTGTTTTTCAACTTGGCATACCTCTGTGACATACGCAGTGGTAGGAGTAGTGAACAATACATTTTGAGGCGTCACTTGATTGGCTGTTGGGCTGTCCATATGAACCAATAATGTGCTGCAATTGGCGGCTTCATTCTTCTTAACAATATTGACCACACAGTCTTCAATTTCTTCTAGGTGATTTTTGCAATAAAAGGTGTTTTCTATTTTTTCACATAACTCCTCTTCATACTGGAATTTCTCAGTTTTCTCATTAAGGATAAGGTATGGTTTGGGAGGTGATATAATTTGATTTTGGATTGGTATTGGATATATAAAATAGGATTTAAATTGTAATGGAGAGATTATTGGAAAATGTATTAAGAAAATTATTCTCTCTTTATTAGAAACTAACTGAACTCCTAAAAGTTTATAAAAACTATGCTGATTTTTAAAACTGATCAATTGGTTCTTTTGATATAATGATGACATTTTTTCTATTATTGATTTTAAATTATTTAATGGAAGAAGAGTTGGATGGATTTTGTTTAAATATGCAAAAGTAATTGCATTAATTATCTGATTTAAATTATTCTCTAGACTAATAAGAGAGTTAATTATTAAATTTAAAGCATTAATTATATTAATTTTTTCTTGGTATTTTTCAATTAGCTGCGTAATCGATATTATGTTTGATTTTATTTCAAAAAGACTGTGATTAGTTTTTGTCATTAAATCTTTGGCAATAGACATTTGTTCGTTAATTTTTTCTGTAATAATTTTATCATTTTTGTTAAGATGATTTAACATAGAATTAATTCTTTCACCGTCTTCATGATCAAGTGTTCCGAATAACCATTTATTTATGGTACCACCAATATTAATGAGACCACGTCTTTTCCTAATATTAGGGTGAATAGCTTCTAATAAATGTTCTACTTGGTAAAGTAATGACCAAGCTTGTTTAGTCAACTCATTTGACATTGAACTATTATTTTTATCTTTTGTAATAAGAGTAACTTGTAACTTAAGACTATTTTTAAGTTCAAAAATTCAGTAACATTAATATAACTTACAAATGTGTGTTTACTTGAAATTATTCTAGTATCTCCTAAAAGTATTGGTAGAATGGGATTATCTAATTTTTGAATGGATCCTACGATTAAATGATAATAAAAAGGAGTAATGAGAAACTAAGTATAATTTTCATTCTGAAACAAACAGAATTATATTAATATTTTTTACGTTTTTTAATATTATGCTTAGAATATTTAGAAGTTGATGTTTTAATTTTATTTTGAGTTTGCGCAACTGGCTCGACCTTTGAATATTTCATTGCTAATTTATCACGCGTTTCTTGTTTGTGATAAACTGTATCTCCTGGTTTTAGAGATATTGGAGATTTTCTATTTTTATTAATATTTTCAAGTTTTTCGTCTTTTTTAGAATTAAATGTCTTATTTAGTTTTTCATATGTTTCTTTAATTTTTCTTTTATGATCAGAAACGTATTTCGACACAATATCTTGTTCTTGGATATCAAAAGGATCTTTCGAATTAAAATGTCCTGAAATAATTTCAAAAGGGGTAAAATTTGTAGCTGAATGAATTGAATTATTGTAATGTAATATCGCATATTTTATTAAAGTGCCTAATGGTTCTTTTGCATTTTGTTGAATTTGCGTTCTTATTTGTTCTAAGAGCGTTGAATGAAATCTTTCAACATAACTATTAGAATTAGGGTTTTTAGGTGTTGTAAAATGAATTTGAATTTTATGTAATTTACAGAAATCTAAAAATGAATTATTATTAAATTCAATTCCATTATCACAAACAATGGTTTGCGGTATTCCATAATGTGAAATAAATATTAAAAATCCGTCCAATACGTTAACTGCATTAACACCCGGTATTGGATATGCTTGCGCAAATTTTGAAAATGTATCTACTATGGTCAAATATTTTTCTTTTGATATGGATAAGGTATCCATGTGAATTTTTTCAAAGGGTTTTGAACCTAAAGGTATTTTTTGAAATTCAAATTGATTTGGTTGTCTTTCATATTTGGCTTTTTGACAAATATTACAATTATTTATAAAATTAGTAACATCTTTATCTAAATTAGGCCAATAATAATTTCGTTTTAAAGAATCGATAGTTGTTGTGATTCCTCTATGTCCAGTTTTGTATATATGATGATAAGTGATTTTATCTTGTTTTTCTTTATCTAAGGTAACGTCATTTAGTTTATTGGAGCAAATTATTAGTTTAGAATGTATTCTTAGTAATTTATTTTGTAAGTATGTAATAAAGAATCTTTCATGTTCTTTATCAGGGAAATATAAATGGTAGGTAAAATTATTATTTAAATTGGCAATAAATTCTTCTAAGTCTTCATCAATTTGACGTCTCCTAAAGTTTATAAAAAATCTTTGATTGTCAAAAATTTTTTCTTTGATACAAAGGGGTACAGGAGAAGATTCAGTAATTTTAATAATCATTTGATTTTTATAATAATTTAATGGTTTTTCCGAATATGGTAAAGACAATAAAGGGGCTTCATTTGCTGAATGCACTGTGGAAACATGATTTTCATTTGTTTCTATGTACTTTTTATGACTTCATCTGAATCACCAATTTCATTACACAATGATTGAGTTTCGGTATTATCATTTGGATTTCTTGATAAAGCGTCAGCAACGACGTTTTCTTTTCCTTTTATGTAGTCAACTTCGTAGTCGAATTCAGAAAGTAGTAATTTCCATCTTACTAGTTTTGAGTTGGGTTCTTTAAGATTTTCTAACCATTTTAACGGTCTATGGTCAGTTTTGATTTTGAACTGTCTCCCAAACAAGTAGGGCCTAAAATATTTGACTGCCCATACTATAGCAAGCAATTCTTTTTCTGTTACGGAATAATTAATTTCGCTTGGATTTAAAGTACGACTAGCGTAACATACTGGTTTTCCTTCTTGGCTTAATACAGCACCAATTGCATATTTACTGGCGTCTGTTGTAAGAACAAATAATTTTGAGAAGTCTGGACGTATAAGGACTGGATCGTTACACAAAATAGCTTTACACGTTTCGAAAGCTTTGATAAATTCTTCGGTGTGTTCAACCTTCTTTCCTTTCTTTAGACAGAGGGTTAATGGTTTTGTTATTTTTGCTAGGTTGTTAATAAATTTTCTATAAAATCCAATCATACCGAGAAAACTTTTAATCTGCTTATGTGTCTTGGGTATTGGAAAATTTAATATAGCTTCAATTTTTCTAGGACTTGGTTCTACTCCTTCAGAAGTTATTAAGTGTCCTAAGAATTCGGTTTCCCGTTTTAAAAATTCACTTTTGTCCAATTGAACTTTAAGGTTGTGGTTTTCAAATGCCTTAAATATTTTTTTCAGATTTTGAATGTGCTCGTCCAATGTGGTGGAAAATATAATTACGTCATCCATATACACTAGGCATATTTGGTTGATATATTCTTTCAGTACTTCATTAATCATCCTTTGAAAGGTCGCTGGGGCGTTTTTCAACCCAAACGGCATTCTTAAAAATTCAAAATGACCTTGGTCAGTTGAGAAGGCTGTTTTTTCGATACTGTCTTTATGCATGGTTATTTGGTGAAATCCACTAGCCAAATCCAAAGTGGTGAAGTATTGGGCTCTTCCTAATTTGTCTAGTATTTCATCAATATTTGGAATAGGAAACCTATCCTGAATGGTTTTTTGATTTAATTTTCTAAAGTCGATTACAATTCTCCATTTTTGGACTCCGGACGCATCAGGTTTTTTTGAAACAATCCATATAGGGCTGGACCAGGGGCTGGTACTATTCTGGATAACTCCTTCTTCAAGCATTTTGTTTATTTGTTCTTTAACTTCCCTTTTATGAACTTCTGGTAATCTATAAGATTTAGTGTAGACTGGTTCTTCGTCAGTTGTCCTAATAATGTGTTGTGTTTGAGTTGTCGTTGAAAGAGGTTGGTTGGGATATTGAAAAATAGTGTAAAATTCCTTGCATAATTTAAGTAATTTTAATTTTTCTTCAGAATTGAGGTGATCCAATCTTAGCAAGTTTTCTATTTCCTTTGAGTTAGGATAAAGATAATTATTTTGGAATTTTCCTTGAAATGTGTCAAACCCATTTAAAGGAAATGCCTTTAAAGGTTTTGTTAAGTTGACATATGTTTCTTCCCTGCCAATATTATGTATTTCCACAATTCCTTGTCCATTATTTACATTTGTTACACATTCAGGTATATGACAATGGTCATTTATTTTTATCTCGGGTAAGTAGTATTCACCGTCAGCTGGAACATTAATGGGTATAGGTGTCCTTAAAATTTCATTATCACCTAAAGATATATTATGACAATCATAATCGGTGGGTGAACATTGATACACAGGTATTTTATCACTACCTTTTGTAAGACATTCACCTTGTATGTCCCAATTAAATCCCATATTTTGTAAGTCGCGAAAACTAATAAGTCCATCAAAAAATCTATGAAAGTCAAATAATGTAAAAATAATTTTTTCATTTGAGTTAAATTCTTTAAATGCAGGTATATGCGCTTCATATTTAGTATTTTGTTGCCCACAAGATGTTTTAATAATATTGGGTTTTATAACAATATGTTCCGAAAAATATTTCTCAGCTAAAATAGGATTAATTAAAGAAATATGACTTCCTGAATCTAAAAGTAATTTAAGTGGTTTGCCAAATCCTAAAATTTTAATGTATGGTAGTTTTCTATTATCAGTGCTATTTAATTCTAAGTTTGATTCGTATTGAAGGCTATTGTTTGAAAATTTTGATTATTTTGTTCATCTTGTACATTTGATTCATTTTGTTGTAATATTTCTTGATCTGGAAAAATTTGATTATCAGGGTAGGGCTCATATTCTGGTTCTTCAAGATATTGAAATTTATTCATTAAAGTCTGAGAAGAACATTCTCCTAACTCTTCGTTATTATAATTAGTATCAGGGGGTACTCATAAGAGGGTTGCTGATTATCCATATTATGTAATTCTTCAGCAATAAAAGTGGGTCTAGATTGAGCTTGAAAATAATTTGGTTGCCTATGAAAATAATTTGGTTGTCTATGAAAAGATGTATTTGGTTTTTGAGTAGTTTGTTTTGTTACTACCGACATAGGGGTTGGTTTTGGTTGTATGGTTTCTTTGGGTTTCCATACATTAGTGGGTTTACCAAAAACTTGTTGATTAGTAAAATATTTTTGTGGGGGTATATATCTTGGATTTACATTAATAGGCTGACTAGGAAAATTTCTTGTTGGTTGATTTGAAAAATTTCTTGTTGGAAAAGTATTTTGTTGCGGAAATGAATTTTGAACCAAGGGAATTTGAAAATTTGGTTTAGGTAAATTATTTGATAAGTAATTAGATTGAGTGTTAAAATTTAAAGTGGTTTTCTTTCCCTCGTTAACCATTGAAAGAAAATTTTCTTCTTCTAATAAATATTGCATAGCCCTTTCAAGATTTTCGGGTTGCTTTAACCTAATTGCTAATTGTATTTGTGAAGGTAAATATTTTTCAAAAGTTGTCAAAATTAATTTTTCTATATTATTTATTTGTGCAAGTTTTTCTAATTTGCGTTCAGGGCACAATATCATTGTTTATAGAAGAAAATAATAAACTTCTAAGGTATTGACATCTTATTCCAAAACTATAAGAACTTTCTTTTGCCTGCGGCTTCATGTTGTGAAGTTCTTGTAATAAACATGAAAATGATCTTTGATCAGAAAAAGAAATTTTAAGTAATTCTTTTACTTGTTGCCAATTAGTTAACTCAACACGGCTTGAAATAATAGTCATTGCTTTGCCTTTTAATTTACTAATTATTGCTCGAAAAATTAATTGAGTAAGAGTAATGTTATTAATATATTTATTGGTTACTTCATCACAAGCTGCAATAAAATTATTTAATTCGCATGGTTCACCATTAAAATTTGGAATAATATCAAGAAAAAGACGTACTTCTGAATAGTTTACTTCTGCATTAGCATGTGCCATATTGTTTAAGTTTTGATTAGGTTCGTTAGATATATCAATTCTAGCCAAATCTCTTAACAAAGTTTCAATATCAGACTCTATATCAGAATCAGAACTACTTGAATCAGATTTTTGAATATTTTTAACTCTTTTCCTGTATTCACGGTTTTTACGAGCTATTTCTTTATATTTTTTAAACATAAGATCTAAGAGAGAATAACTTGTTCATTACAGAAAGGAAAAAATTAAAAAAAAAAAAGGAATTTTTGAAAGGAATGAGAAAATTAATCAAAAATGGTCTTACTTGTTGCTTGGAGTTGTGTCACAAGTTGTTTCAGCACTTTCTGTTGCTTGGAGTTGTGTCACAAGTTGTTACAGCACTTTCTGTTGCTTGGAGTTGTGTCACAAGTTGTTACAGCACTTTCTGCAACAGGAGGCACAATGGAAACTTGATAGTTGATGGATAATGTGCTGCACTTGTTGTGGAACTATTTTCACTACACTACTAGTCACTTTTTTCTTTTTTCGAATTTTTGAATTTTCGAAATTTTTGTTTGATTTTTGTTTTTTGAAGCTAGTCTACGGATATACGTTCGACGTAAACTGCTTGTTACCTCAAATTTGGATATACAGTCCAAAAATAAGGCCCGCGAACGAAAAGGAATATACAGTTCTCTTTTCGAACACTGTCTGTGAATAAAAGTCCCGTCAATGATTTGAAAATCACCAGTCAGTTAACGCGCTATCCCAAGGGGCACTACACTTAACTGTTTGTACAGGATTTTTGATCACTACCGACTGCGCCAATTACGTTGAGCTTCCAGCAATCCAGGTTCGTAGAAACTCCTCCGTTTTGTTTTTTGGGAAACTTGTTAATAAACTGCCAATGAAACTATACAGGCTTCTTCAGACAAATCTATTAAACAAGTGATACAATGACTGCAACTAACACTAGGACGTCTTACAATACACTGTATGTCTTAATAATATTGTTACTCCTATTTATACTATTTGGAACAGATAAAAGGTGAAATAAATTCTACTTCAACAAAAACTCATTTTGATAAATTACGGTATAAAACTATTTAGCGATTCACCCATTGATAAGTTGTTAACATAATGCAGCATGTAAAAATAATAAAAGATAAAGTTCGGAAAAAAAGCTAGTTTGCATTTATGAGTAAATTATCATATTAATAGTCTTTAAGAGATAAACACTGAGAATTGTCTATATGCATATTCACCGGTTCTTATCTTCTCAGGTATTACCAGTGGCGGCGTTAGGCTCTACATAACTTAAACCGAACGGCTGCCGACCACAAAATCGAAAAGTTTTTAGAAGTAAAAATACTTCAAACCTTGCTTTTCTAAATGTATTTTTTAAATTTTGTTAAACAAAACCCTAAAACACAAAACAATAAAGAAAAACAACTAAAAATGTTTCCCCTTTTTTTTTTTGGTTAATGGTACTGTCAACATGATTTGCAATAATTCTAAATTAGGAGTAGAAGCACTATTTAAATAAGACCGGTATTAATAATTTCCGAGCTTAAAAAGGCAACTTGCAATAATTCTCTATTCTTGTAACGAGTATCAAATATGGTTTTTATTTCCTTTTTAAAATTGCAAATAATGAAAAATTTAAATATTTTTCGCTACTTCTAAAATATACCCATGTAACTAATCATTCGTTAATAAATATTTATTCTAGTAGTCAAAAAGATGTATTAAACATACAAAAAGGGGCCCATATTCGGACCTTGTCCTCTAACGTTCGGCATTTTGAAGTGTAATTTTAGTCCTTATGCTTAGTTTAATTGTTAATTTGATTTTTACTATATATAGGGTTTTATGTAATTTGCTTGTTTGTTCTAAATCTGTGTTGTGCGCCTTGTTGTAATAAGTAAAAATAAGGAAACATATTATGTGAATGTTGCTTTAATTGTTCTAATCCAGCTTACTTTAATTTTTATGCACTGTTGTCAAATTTTCCAAAAAGTAAAATTTTAGTTGTTGTAAAGTTACCAAAGTGTGCTTTATTATTGAAAAGGTAATAAGAAATTCAATATAGCGCACATTAAAAAGTAGTTGAATATGGTTCCAGAAAAATCAAAACGTTTAAAAAATCTAATTTAAATTTTTTATTCTAGACAAAAAGTTGCAACATTTCAGTTTTTTTAATCCTAAGAACTAAAACAGCTGGATAGGAGATAAAAAATAATAATATAAATATCTTACTCTCGCTTAAAGATGTTTCTACTTCCTCTGTGGAGCTTACAATTGTTGATATTTCTATATTTTCATATGTGCTGCTTGTGGATTGACTTTCTTCTGCAGTAGTAGACGTTGGTACATTAGTGGTGGTCTTCTTTGTTCTAACTAACCTACCACAAATTTGCAATATAAGTATTGTATTTTTTTAATTGAACTAATGTTTCTTTTTTGGCATTTATTTTTATAAGGAAATTTCTTTTAATGTCGATATAGTAAGAAAGCGTGCATTTATTTAAAAAATAGTGGTGTGTTTTTGAAAAAGAGACCAAAACACGTAACACTATATATATATATATATATATATATATATATATATATATATATATATATATATATATATATATATATATATATATATAAATGGTGAAATCGACACTGTTGTCAGAATACCCTATTTTGTGCTAATAATATTATTTAAAAAAAAATATCCCATTTATTTTTATTGCTATAAATTAGGGGATCCAATTTAATAAGTTTCTAAATTTTCAAAAGCCTTTTCGTAATGGTTGCCAATGTACGACACACTACACTTTCAGCAAAAAGCAATTTAGCGCTAAAATATCTTTAAAACCTCTAAATGCTAATTTAATCAGTGATATTAGCATTGTTGCCAAATTTTATTAAAATTGCTGTGTTGTCATATCTCGGTAACTGGTAAAGACTATATTTGAAAAATTAAAAATTTTACTACCGTTCGCACGCTTCTTTTATTGCAATTAAAATAAATAGGGCATTTCATTAAAGATACCAAAAATATTACATCTAGCTCAAAACTGGAAAATCTGGCAACAATGACAGTATCACTGTTTTATTCTACTTACCCAGAAACCTTTAAATTTCCGATTTGTAAACGCAGTTTAAGCGGTTTTAGAAATATTTGAGCGCATCTTCATTTTGTACCTAAAATGTGATGTTGTCATATCTTGACAGCTAGTAAAAATGGAATTTTGAAAATTTGTGGATTTATTAAATTTAACCTGCGCAATTTATTGCAATGTAAATAAATGGTGTAATCAGTTTAAAAAAATTAAGAAGGTACGTGTAGCACCAAACAGGGAAATCTGGCAACGATTAACAATAAATTTTTCAGGCCCAATACCTTTCAGATATTAAATATTTTTAGAGGTTTTAAAGATATTTAAAGCCTAGTACAGACCTAACATACATTTACCCGAAAACATAAAAACATTCGTTTAAAAACTAGATAAAACTGATGGGAAACAAAAACATTTTGTTAAAATGTTTTTGTTTCCCACCCAAATGGAAAACATGTCTGTGTATTTATACTCGCCAGAAAGCAAGTCTGGATGCGTTCGGGGCAAATGTTTATATAATTGGGTCATTAGTGGCGCCTGTAATTTCGTGGTTTTGGTTTATTATTTAATGTGTGTATTGTGTATACAAATAGCTTATTAAAATATGGAACCAAAAAATTCCTTTTGAAGACTAGGGTGTGTTTATGTTGGAGCGGCGAGGAACGAGGTTAGCAGCGCGGCGCCGCGCCGGCGCGGCAAAATCACCTTTATAATACAGTAATATAAATCTGCTTTAGTCAAGCAGCGCTGCTATCCTCGCCCAAAACCGCTCCAACATAAATACAGCAGTTACAGTATGTAGACTATACAAACTATAATAAAAAAGTGGATGCCTGTTAAATACTTACAAAAAAGTACAACATTAGTGCATCAGGCAGTAGAAAACAGATTCTGGCACTAAATATAGCTCCATTATTTAATTTTAGGTCTCTAAGGTCTCTGTTTGAAAAATATTCAATGCCGTTTTGCAGAAGTTTGCGTACCCACCAACGTTTTTGTTTCCATTTCTATAACGTAAAATATATGTATTTAGCACAAATGGCCGCCCGCCACTGCCTTACTGTTCAGCGACATAATTTTTTCTTTGGTCTGGACTGGATTACATACATTACCCGCAAATAAATGTTTAGACATTTACCCACAAACAAAACATTTAAACATTTGTGTAGGTGTTTTGTTTTGATAACACCGGCACACAAAAAAGTTTTTGTGCACCGGACGGATCTATCTACGAGTATGTTTTGCGACCCTCTGAATCCGAATTTCAAGTCAGTTCGGCCATACCTACGGGTCTCAATTTCAAATAAATTGCAAAAAACGGAAAAAATGGTGTAAATTTTTTCTAATTTCAACCTTTTTTTTTAATTTACTCAAAATTGGGACCCGTTCAGCCTAAACGGACTTAAAATTCGGATTCAGCGGGTCAAAAAACATGCCTGTAGATAGGTCGCGTCCATAGATAACCTACATTTAGATCCGCAGTGGCAAGAAGCATTTTTCGAATTTTTACAACCTTGCGCAGTTAACAAATGAATGGGTGGACGAACATGCGCACTTAGAAGCCGTGGCAAAATACAAACACCGGCACCCCGTACCCTTCGTCCGCGGTCAGACCGTGACGCCCATTAGCTACCGTACTTCGAACAGAAAACCAGGACGCCCTCAACAAATTCTTTCCGATAATGCGGATAGTTTGTTTGGCACCGGGTGCGTTTACCCTCAACTGGCTTGAGCAGAAACCGGTTTTTGCTCATGACATGTAACTTTTGTTTCACGCAGGTTATAACATTGGCAATCCATCGAGATCAGTGGTCGCGTCCGCTGTACAATAAACTTTTTTTTTGTGCACCGGTGCATCGGCCCATATATGAAAAAAATACTTTTTGTATATCAGACGCGACCTTTCTAGGGGCATGTTTTTGACCCTCTGAATCCGAATCCAGACCACAGAAAAAAAAGTCGATGAGCAGCAAGGCAGTGGCGGGCATTTGTGCTGAATACATATTGAACACTTAGATTAAAACTGTAGCAACTCAAAAACAATTTTCCATTCATAAGTAAAGTGTGTTGTTTACTCATGTAAAAATGTGTAAACATGTTGCATATAGCGTCGCTAGAACCACTTTTTCGACATATCTCAGATTTTTTTTTAAGTTAATAATGTTTAGATCTAGGAGTGCGATATATATTTTACTTTAAGACAAAGAAACATTTTTTCACTGTCTGATGCACCAATCCCAAGCAGCAAGCGGACGTCTTATTGACGTCTATTTTTGGTAATTTTTGGTCACATTTGGTCAGCAAAGACGTCATAAGATGACGACAAAATGACGTTAAATTGACCTCCCTAAGTCACAGACAAAAGGCGTCCCGTTAATGACGTCTTTAAGCAGACGAAAAATTGACGCATATACTTTTTTAAAAGCTAAAATAATACGATATTTCTTATGAAATTGAAACAGCAGAAAACTCCTTACTGCCTGCAATATCCTTGCACTGCAAGGTCGCATCTCTCGGGACACTTTCCAACCTGGAGATGCAGATTTTTACACTAGCCGAAGATATTTCTTCCAAAGCTAATTGAGATCACTAACCGCAGACCGGTCTCGAACTATTTTTTGGTCTCATCGGTACGGTGTAGGCGATAATGTTGAATGATGTTGAATAAACGTAGTAGTTTATTGCCAATTACGCCATCTATCGGTAGAGTTTTTTCCTATTTCAATTTTGTAAAATTATTAGTCTTATTTTTCTGTCATGTCTGATATTTCGGTTGGATTTTGACACGAATCATATAAGGTCACAAAAATTTTCTGGCTGGTTTTCTAAACATGACGTTATTAGATTTTTATGAACTAGTATGACGAAAAAATGACGTCAAAAAGACGTCAAAAAGACGTCACTTCAACGACGTCAAAAACACGTAATTAAAATGTCGTTAAAATGACGTCATAGTTTTGGTCTGATGACGTCCTATGACCAAAAATGACAGCTTGCTGCTTGGGATGTTATATTTTTTTGCAAGTATTTCATAGGCATCCACTTTTTTATTACGATTTTAGTAGTCTAAACACTGTACTTCCCATAAGCTAGGTTTAAGGCTGTGTTTATGTTGGAGCAGTTTTTGGGAAGGATAGTATTGTAGCTTGTCCGAAGCAGCTTTATATTACTGTTCCATAAAGGTGATTTTGTTGAGCCGCGCTGCTAACCTCGTTACTCGCCGTTCCAACATAAACACACCGTAAGTCTTTAATAAAAAAGGTGTTTTTGTTCCACATATTATTAGGTTATTTAAATACACAATACACACATTAGATAATAAACCAAAACGACGAAATTACAGGCGCCACTGATGACACAAATACGTAAACATTTCCCCGATCGCGTCCAGACTTAATTGTTGGCGAGTAAAAAAACAAATTTTTCCCCTTCTGGCGAGAAACAAAACAACTTTAAAAATTTGTTCAAATGTTTTCAAACAAATGTTTGTAAACACATTTTAAACAGCTTTTATACAAATGTTTTCATGTTTGCGGGCAAATGTATGTACCATCGCGTTCAAAAAAAACTCAGACACTCAAAATATTATATGCTACTAGCTCCCTGACTATTATAATTTTTTTGACTGACAACGTAATACCTGTTAAGTTTGGATAGTTTTATTCATTGGGGATGAACAATTCAATTAATTTATACCAGCTAGGTTTGTTTATTACAGAATTAAATTACTTAAATTATACAAGTGTAGGAAATCCAAGCAAAACAAGCTTGTGTGTGTTTTTTTTTTTTTTAAACGCGATCATCAGCTTTCAAAAAGACACAAACATAAAAAATTAAATAAGGTTTTTATTTAAATTAAATAAATCAAATAATTATTACATTATTTAAACAACAACAGGTTATACTCTTAAAAATAGAAACTATATTAATATTTTGTAATGGTAAATTATTTTCTAGTAATACACTCCGCAAACGTCGGGCATATTAAACACTAGATTTTGTGTAAGCTGGTTATCAATATGATCCCAAGCTTGCATAATTTTGCTGGGCTTCTTCTTGATTTCTTGGTCGAAAATCATGTTGGTGAATTATTTTTAACATAAGCCCCCGCACATTTCGATCGGGTTGAATCCAGGAGGAGCTCTTTGGAGGGAACGGCAGCACATTAACATTACATTTTCGTCAAGGAATGCATTAATAATTCGAGGCGGGCCTGATGGACTGGCGAGTTGTCATGCTGGTAAATCATCCCCATATACAGCTTCCACCGATGGTAGCATAACTTGCTCCTAATATATCCCTATAAACGGGCGCAGTAAAACGTCCTGGAATAACTCTTAAAACCCCTGGTCCTCTGGCACTAATCCATGCCCAAACATTGAAAGCAAACCTACCGCTTCTTGCAACCTTTCTAGTATATTGACTATTATATCTCGTTTCAGTGGGTCTATATACTCTAATTTTCCATTATGACACGACTGGAAAGTTTTCTCATCAGAAAAAATAACTTTTGGCCACAGATTCATCTGCATTTAAGAAACTTTCCCACAACGCAAACCGCATTCGTCTAATTTTATTTTTCTTCCATCTAAAAAAAAAAAAATTTGTTGCTGCGGACCTGTTATATAATTTGGGAATTCGAATTCTCCTTCAGCGGTTTTGAATGGATGCCGGAGAGTTAGCGACTTCTTTTGGCTTGGAGAGCGGTGTGAAATGGATTGGCCTGTAAATATATTGTATTAAACCGGCATCTTACTTGCTCCGCATTTGAGCTTTTTTCCGGCCTGAGCTGGTTTCTTCTCATATCATAAAATTATTGATTTTCTTTGCAAGTAGAACGGTGTTCTTGTCATAATCATTGGCTATATTCATATTGCAACCTCAACTACAACCAACTGCTTGTATGTAGTATTACTTTTTGTTGCTGGTTTAGACGAGGCATAATATCAGCAGATGCCAAAACTGAATATTTTTGACTGACAACCTATACTGACAACTAAGTACCTGTAATTTTTGATAGGTTTCATTATTATTATAATATAGAAAAATCAGGTAATTCATAAAAGTCCGGGCAGTCAAACCAAATAAGCTTGTCTGAGTTTTTGAACGCGATGGTACGTCTGGACCCCAGGCTTAATATAAATAGTTTGAAAGTGGTATAGTTAAGACCATATTTATTTCATTCTGAAAGCGATGCCGCCAAGTACACAAAAAAGATAAAGTAAACAAACCTTTTTGAAATCACATAGCCTTTGACAGAGCCTGATATTTTTAGATAAATAAATAAAAATATTGCGAAACACGTACCACGTACTTAAAAAACATTCTCTTATTTCGTCTCTGGCGTACCATAAAAGCTGTAACGTGTGGCGTAGTCGTCGGGTTGAATATTTTTGCTGCAATAAATCATTGTTCACAAAAGGGTTTATTTGCCTTATCATTTTTGTGTACTTGGCGGCATCGCTTTTAGAATGAAATAAATATGGTTTTAACTATATAACACACAACAAATTTACTGGTTTTACGGGTAAGTAGGTGTGTTCCATTAAAAAAATTAAATTTTTGCAATAAGTCAAAAACCGGATGTTTGTTTTCTGTTGGCAGCACGTTAAACAGCAAAAAAGATACTACAACTGTACCAGCAATAAAATGAACTTTATGCTTATAACCCGTTAAAAACCTATTAAGGAGGGTCTCTTTTGTCTACTACGAATATTCATACCGCCATATATGGAAGGGGTGCTTTAACCCAGCCTGTTAATTTTGACATGTATCGGATGTCGGACTGGTCAAACGCGTCTTTTTTTCGGAAAAGTTTACTACAATGTTATATATTTAAATTTTATGCCGCCGCCAGACATTGGGCCAACTACGACAAACTTTGGCAAACAACCATTGTGTGGACGGGTACTTCGTCTACAGTCGTCTTGGTTGGCCCAACGTTTCTCGAGTCCGCTTGCTTACTCAGACAATCAATATTATTTCGCAATATTTCATTTTGTACAATAATATTATGATCGTTTGTGGTTCGTAAGGTTCAACGGAAATAACTATTTTACTTATTTTTTTACTATACCATGGGGTGGGGTTCACTTTACCATTACTCATGCTACAGGGGGAGTGTTTAAACCCCAAAACCCCCTTATATACGCATATCGGTTGTACAATATATTGTTGCAATCAAAAACAGATTTTATTGTGCAATTGTAATTTATTGTGTCGTGTGCAGATATTATTGCACAATAATTTCGGTTTTCAAACACGTATTGTGGTTTACAAAAATAATTAAACAAATATAGGTTCAAAAGCAATAGAAGAATAAATAAACGCTTTTTTCCCTTTGAAACATGTTTCAAGCAGCTACTTTTTTCTATTTATGTTTTTACCAATAGGTGTAAAACAATACTAGGTATTGGGCAATATATTAAATAATAGTCATTGCTCAACTATATTGCACTGTTTTGGGACGAGTAGCAATATTATTGTACAATATTTTGATCGTCATCGTCTGTAGGCCCCTTAAGCCTAGCGCCAAAATTTAAGAAATGCATCTGCAGTACTTTTCAAAATTCTTAAGGACACTTATCGTAAATAATCTTGTATAATTAAAAAATATATATTTTCTGTAAAATGTCGCTTCTATTAAATTTTGTAAAAAATAGGACTTTTATGTAACATGCCCTAAAATTAAAACAGGAAAATATATACCAAAATTAGAAATTTTCAAAAAGTGTTTCTTCGGACGATAAAAACCGTATTTTGTTTTTTTTTCAAGAGTAATAACAACATGCAATTAATGTCCAGTTGCAGTTTATTTAGTACAGCGTACAGTGAAACGACATAATAAGAACAAAGATGTTGAAATTAATACAGGGTGGCCATTTAAAAACGAAATAAAGCTACTGCAACCCTCTAGCAGGGGTGATATTCACGCGGAAAACCTAAATGGAGTAAGGGGACGCGTAATACCTTATTTCGAAGGTCTCTCGATCCTAATTACAACTGAAAAGTTTGAAGTCTTTGCTGTTATTATCGTTAATTTGACAGCTTGCCTAAATTTTGTTTCTTTTTTTTTCATGTAAAATATTAAATGACCTGTAAGAGAAAGCTACTTTAAACCAAGGGGACATGATAAGGTTAAACATCTTTAAAATGAGATATCATTTTTTTCTGGCGATGGTGTGATTCACCCCTAAGACTTAAGGGTGAATCACACTCTTTAATTATTATCTCATTTTAAAAATCGTTCAACCCCCATCGTATCTCCTTAGTTTACAGAAGCTTGACAGGTAATTTAATATTATACAGTAAAAAAATATAAATCAAATTTTTGACAAGCTGTCATATCAGCAAAAGTAACAGCAAAGATTTTAAACTTGGCAATTGTAATAAGGGTCAAAAGAGGCGCGCTTGTAGCTGCTCCGGTTGTATCGGCAGCGTCGATCTCCGGAGTTAAGCAGTGAAGTGCGCGCCCATAACTTGGATGGGTGACCGGCGTTGTCGGTTTTGGGCAACGGCACGCGGTGTTCTGCTCGGGGGTGAACGAACGGACCGAGCAACAACCATCCAAGTTATGGAATGAATGGTGTGTAAATGGGAAGGAGTAGGGGTCAAGGTACAATAAGCCTTCAGGCTGCAGTGCCTAGGGGGCGGTCGTCGGACCTGGGTGGGATGACCATGAAAGGGAAAGAAAAAAAAGGGTCAAAAGACTATTTAAATAGAGTATCACCATAGATAACCCACATTTAGATCCGCAGTGGAATAAGCATTTTTCGGACTTTTACGGACGAGAATCCCAGAGAAGGCGTAATCCTCCGATAGTGCGGATAGCCTGTACCATCGTGAAATTTTGTTAAAAATACCTTTCAAAAAATTCCCGAAAGTTTTAGCCTTTGATATTAATATTAAGTACTCGCTCAAAGCGTGTGAAGATTTTCGGGGGTAATTACATAAGTGCAATTAAAGATAATTTTGCTTGATAGCGTACTGCCTAAAAGCTACTAGAGTTCATTTTCATATTTTGGCGAAAGAGCCCGACTTCCAAGGAGGAGGGCTTTTTCTCCAAAATGTAAAAATGCACGAGAGTAGTTTCTAAAAGGTAATACACTTGAAAGCCAAATTATCTGATTATTTTAATGCACCAGTGTAATTTGGGAAAAAATTACTCGAAGAAAGTTAAACTATCAAATGACGGAATAATAATTTTCTAAACAATTTCATTAACAATACAACAAAACCCAATCTTAAAAAAACTAATTATTATTGTCAAACTCAACAATTAAAAACATGACAGCAATTATCAATTTCTACTATGCAATTATCGCTGTAATCAAGCGACAATTGTTAAGTAGACAAATGGGTGAGTGTTATTTTCCTTATAAAATACACGGTGGCCAAAACACTTAGTATGTAAGGCCAAACCAACCTAGATAAAAAAAAGAAAATACATTCGATCTTTAATTTTTTTATTTTGAAATTTCTATAGCTTAGCGGAATTTTACGGTATCATCTTGTCCAAAGTCGGATTTTTTTAGAATTAAATGCTCTACAAAAGTGTCTATTGCGACAAAGTCGTAACATACACTGGCGAAGTACCTAGTGCTGATCACTAACCAATTTTTTCATAAAATTCTTGTTTCAAGTCATGTTCCCATAAATGACAAGAGCTATACAAAAATAATAAATAATAAAGATGTTAAAAATTCAATTTCCTACAAAAAAGGTCCCAACAATCGAATCGCTAGGACCGAGTCACTTAACCTAATAACTATTAGGTTAAGTGACTAATACGCCAGTTACGACTTTGCCGCAATGGACACTTTTGTAGAGCAATCAATTATCCAAAAAAAAAAAAACCGTCGAAAATCTTTACACGCTTTCAGCCAGTACTTAATATTAAAATTAAGGGCTGAAAATTTCGGGGTATTTTTGGAAGGTATTTTCAACAAAATTTCACGATGGGGCCGAAAAAAATATAGTCGCAAAAAAGTCGCATTGGTGTCCACGAATGGACTACTTAACTATTCCTGTAATTTTTTTATTTTTAATATAAATATGTTAAAAAAATTGTTTCATAAAGATTTTTTAGTCGAGTCCGTAAGACTTTTCGATAAAAATCCCCAATAACAGCTCCGATTTTAATAATATCTTTTAAACTTAAACTCTTTAAAATCAGAAACCTCCCGGAGGGAGAAAATAATTATATGTATTATTTAAATATATATGTTATTTATACAGGGTGTGCCAAAACTCTCCCGACAAACTCATCAAAAATTATTTTTATTTTTTACGCATAAACTATATATTCAATAAAAACAGTCAAGAGACCAAGTTTGTTTGAAACTTAACAAGAATCCGAAATTACATTTTCTTTAAGAAAAATGCAGTGGGGTCCTTTTTTCCCTAAAAAATATTTGCAGTAAATCCCTCACGGACCACTGACACACTGACGAAATAAAAAAATGATTAAAATCGAAGCTGTTTATTGACTTTCTACCATTGCCTGTTTTACAGCTTCATTGACTCGACTATTTGCTTTTTCTGAAATATTTAAAGCTTTAGTAAAAATTTTCCATGAAAAGAAAAATGCAAAAATTTATTTTAAACTTAATTAGAAAATATTAAAAAGTAATAAAAAGTCCTATACATTTGTTTTCTATTGATATATATATAAAAGTTTTTTTTATAATTTATTTTACTTTTTATATACAAACATGTCAAATTAGGTTAAAATTAATGTTAGTATTAAGCTAAAAGGTTATGATTTATTCAACAACAAGTTGAAATGTTTTTAAATTGTTTTGCTATTTAAATAAGTTGTTAGTTAAAACAAACATTTATATCTGTTTTTTTTTAATTTATCAAAATAACATTTTCGTTTTTTTTTTAATTTTCCTGTATATTATAAGGCGATTCTTTTTAACTTTTTTATTCTAAAAACATTTTTTTTACTGATTTTAAACTATTCTGTATATCCTTCGGGGATTTTTATTCGAACCTTTGGTGTTTTACATGAAGAAAACGATTTTATAAAAAAAGGTTTTTAAATTATTAAAATTAAAAAAAAACAGGTATAGTTAGGTACATCCGTGGACACACTTATAACTATAAATATGACAATAATATAAAAAAAACTTTAATTTTTAAAAATAGGGCAGAATAGTACAAGAATTTTTTTAAAGAATAGTATTTTATGTTCAAACGTTAAATTTAAATAGGGTTATTAGTTACAATAAAAAAAAATTAGCGATAGTAAGCAGATGCTTTGCGAGTGAATGCAGTCTTATGTTACCGTAACAGTTAAAAACGATTTTTTTAAATTTGATTTTTATACCGTGTATTTAAAAAAGTGGTTGGTTGGTTGGGTATTTATTCTTGGCTCTGGTCCCTTTCATTCAATTATCCAGCACATTCGGAGAAAAATTTGAATAATTTAGCTCTGTAGCTACCAGAAATTCCAGAATTTTTCACCATTTATTTAGATTCGATAATTATTATTTAAAGCTATAAGATGCATAAATTTTGGCCATTTTTTAAAAACTGCTACTGGTATCGCGCATAACCGGTTTCTTTTAGTGCTGATGTCCCCCGCAGCGCTCGCCACCATTCTACGCCATCAAAGAATACCTCGTGCAGCACGCCAAACAGAAAAACATCTGGTTATAGGAATCTTCACTTACAGCGCCTAGTTCCAGAAAAAAGATGCTTTTGCAATTTAGCAGTAAGTTTTCCATCTTCCTCGGGGCACCAAAACGTCTTCTACATCCTCCATGCACGATAACACGTGAGAGCCCGGTATGTCTAATCATTACCGAGAACGAACGAAAACTGTTTAAAAAGTGCTAATGTAGAGTTATCTTTATGCTCTAAATTAATTATTTGACATAAAGTACAACTCTCTTTAATATTTCCTCAAACATTTTTACCTCATTTTTTAAAATATATATTTTTTACTCTTCGTCATATTTCATATTGTAGTTATAACCCGCCCTGTATATTGCCAATTAAAGGTAAATTTTGTACTTTTTAGTTTTAGTCGACTACTTTATCGAACAAAATCATCCAAATAATCAGCCGTTCGTCAATTATCTTTTGCTAGAAAAGTTAAATAAAAGAAAAGCAGGTAACAGACGATGTAAGAATATTGGATTTCGATCTTTTTTTTAATTCTTCAGAGCTTTCAATAAAAAACATTTATAAACATATCTTATATCTATTTGGATTTTCTACAAAACATGGCACTTATTTAGATCTTCATTCTTTCTTTATAAAATTTTGGTATGACTAATGGGAGGATATAAACTACTTTTTGACGTAAAAATGAAAGTTGCAGCAATCAAGTGGGCGCCATCTTAGGAAAAAAATTGAATGAAAAGAAGGTCTTGTGGCTTGGATGGCCCTATTTCTGAAACTAATAAAATTAGATGTACCTAATGTTGTAATTTCTTAAAGTTGTTTCAAAGTTCTTTTAATGGTGATAAAATATACACGGTGCTTTTATAAAAAAATATCCACTTTTTGTCCTACCCTGTATATTATTATTAGTATCACCAAAAAAAAATATATTTTTAAAAGCTTTAAGAAAATACCATACTAGGTACATCTAACTCTAATAGTTTCGGAAATATGGCTATCCTAATCAGGTATTATAAGTAATTTTTAAATTACCGCCATTTTGAAGTAGGTGAAGTTATTGACTATATATTCTAGGGTCTCGTCAGAAGATTTAAAATGAGGTGCCAGATGACCCCCTTTCCCTTTATTTTTTTCCCTAAGATTGTTGCAACCATAATTTTTAAGTCAAAAAGTATTTTTTAGTCATACTAAAGTCAAATTAAAAAAAAAAAAATGAAGGGTACAAAAGTTAGCAGGGGAGGGGGAGGGGGACTATTTACGTCCATACTGTATAATTTTAGTATTGAACTTTGCTCACCATTTTCACATTTATGTTGTTGGTAGTGTCCGCCCTAAACTTTGGTTTCAGTTTCGGTTTCGGCCGAAACTTTTACCTGAGAAGAAACAATAACCTTTTACTAAAGTCGAAACTGATTTTGGAAGTAGTCGTGCGTTCTCGCCTAACTTCGTTTCTCGCAGCAACGCTCTGGCGAAATCTTGGGGGTCGTGTTCGGAAATTATCGTGCCCCTAATGTATGCAATATATTTCTGTTTCGGTTTTAATTAGGGGCACGACAATTCCCAAACATGGCCGCCGGGGTTTGCTCAGTTAGGCGAGAGCACACGCAACTTCCGAAATTAGTTTCGGTAAATGTTTCGGCCGAAATGAAACCGAAATTTCGGTCGGACACTAGTTTTTGGTGAGATTAAATATTATGGAATCCTTCACAATGGCGCAACATTATTTTTTATGGTCGTGAGGAACAAAAATCTTCTCTAATAGGCTTTTAAAAAATTTAAGGGTAGATTCTACATCAGAAAAGAATTAAGAAAAGTTAATATAAATATGGGACCGCAAATTTTTCGTTCTTTAATAATTGCTAATAAAAATTATTCCTAATTTTTTAAGAAAAAAATCCACAATGTTTTGTTTTGGTCTAAAAATATGTAATTCAGTAGATTTTATTTTTTCTCTTAAGCCTAAGAAGATACGAAAAGATATAAGGGGGCATAAAAGCTTCTTTTTATTTGATAAATCTAAAAAACGCCAAAATATTTTACGCACATATTTACTGTCAGTACCGTTCTTTGTTGAAGTATTTCTTCAGTTGCTGATCTAGATAACACTGCACCCATTAAAAAATGTTAATAAGTTAGTTATAAATTACTTCCCTAATGCCATAAATTACGTTGCGAAATTAAATCAAAATTGGGTAAATATTTGGGGAATAAAAAAAAACATTTTTTAATAAGTGTAACTTCCTGTATTTTGAGAACGAGGAGTTTGCGAAACCACGTTTATATGAACGGTTTTTTTTAATATTTTTCATAAAGAATAAAAATCTACCCTTAAAATTTCTTAACAACATTCTGTAACACCCTAGTAGAGTATAAGTGCATTACGTTAAATGGCTATTAATTATAAGCTATATTTTCGTACTATACAGCGTGTCTTCGTTCTTACCAAATGGAAAACTTTGTAATTACTAACTTTACAAAAAAGTGTCTCTTTATAAAAAGTCCTGCTTGATGAGAAAATATATTTTCACAGGAATAATTTTATGTTGGATGTACAGAGAAAAGAATTATTTTCAAATTATTATACTTCTATACTGCCGTCCAACGGAAAAACACCGTATGTTAATAGGCCTAAAATATACACATACGGTGTTTTTCCGTTGATCGGCAGTATATATACAGTGACCGCCACAAATGTTAAACCATATGGAAAACTTTTTAATATTTGATTTCTCTAAAAAAATATTCTTGATAAAAATTTCTGAATACACCGACACTCACAAAACACTCATCAAAATTTAAATAAATCAGAGCATATACAAGGTAGGTGCAATTTAACGATTATGGCCCAAAAGGAAACTACCTTTATTTTTGAACCTGGAGAAAAACATTATTTAAAAAACTTGTTTAGAATTTAGAAAATTTATGTCACATTTTAAAAGCAGAGCCTCCTATTAACAAATAGAAAAAAACTTACTTTTCCAACTTACCCTGTATAGAGATTAGATGGAACTAAATTAACTGCAGTTAATTATTCTTATTGCCATTAATTTAAAAAAATGTAAAAACTTCGTTATTTTTAAAGTTAAAGACATTTAGGTACATTTAAGTCATATCAAAAAACAAAAGTAAATTTTCCTTTTTTGTAGTTCAATAAGGCTAAAATTTAAAAGCCCCTTTAGATTAATGTTCTACATTATTTTTACCCTATTAAAAAGTCTTTATGTTTTTAAATTTACCATCACATCTTTTTTTTATTTATTGGAAAAGTAAGGTTTTTTAATTTTTATTAGGATTCTAAACAATTTTTGCAAATTATACAGGACGTAATTTAATTGATGACAAAAAATACAGGGTATGCTTACATTATTTTTAGAAGAAAAGTTCATATGAATATATGTCCTAAACGTCCTAACTTTTGAGATACGGGGTGTTAAAATTTTCAATAAAACCAAAAAATTTCAAAAACACTTATTTTAGTAAAAACTGTTATACTGGATATTAACCTTATTTATATAGGTATTTATTATTTTGTGACATAATTATTAAATTAAAATTACAAAAGCAGTATTTTTATTTGCTTAATCTAAAAGAGCACAACAATTTTACACACATTTACACAGTCATTGGCGTACCGTTTTTTTGTTGGAAACATTCTTTTAGTTTCCTCTCGATGCGATACTGGACTTATTAAATGTAATTAAGTTGGTGATAAATTACCCCCTTAATGTCGTTAATAATATTTCCAAATTTAAGCAAAATTGGGCAAATAATATTTAGGATATTTAAAAACTTAGATTTTCTTTTTGAAATTCTAACACTCTGTATTTCAAAAGTTAAGAGGTTTAGGACATATGTTTATATCAACTTTTTTTTTAAAATAAGCCAAGGAATCATACTCTGTATTTTTAGCCATCAATTAAATTACACCCTGTATACAGGTGCAGATATTTTCATAAAATATAAATTTTTTGAGAAATAAAACATAAAAAAGTTTTTGATATGGTTCAACATTTCTGGCGGTCACTGCATATTTTTTAACTTCAGCACGAAACTTTAAAATCTAATTTCTTATGTCAATTTATAAAGAAAAGTTTCTTTAAACATGTGTCCGGAGTTGCTTTGTTTCTGAGATACAAATTTAAAAAAAACGATATTTTTAAATACCTTAAATATCTTTTAACCGATATGGTTAAAATTTGGGACGTTTGTTTACTATAATAAAGCGTTTGTAAAGCTCCAACCAGATAACTTTATTGGGTCCAGTAGCGTCTCAGTGGGCACAAAAGCCAATATTATTGAGATAAAAATGTACGCCACTGGCTTCTTATGTGCTTTTTATATTTTTTCTATGTTTCTATCTAAGTTTTATGTGTCATACATTTTTTTGTATCTGGCTTTGTATTTAAGATATTTTTGAATTATCGATTTTTCAAAAATAAGTAACGCCTTGTATCTCAGAAACAAAGCAACTCCGGACATATGTTTATAGGAACTTTTCTTTATAAAATGACATTAAAAATCACCCTTTAAAGTTTCGTACCGTAGTTAGGAAACACCCTGTATGGAAATCTCCTGTATTTTTATTTGGAAACAAGTCATTTTTAGGCCAAACTGTACATCCAACATATAAATATTTTGGTGAAAATGTATTTTTTCATCAAGCAGGACTTAACCTAATAATTAAAAAGTTTTCCATTTGGTAAGAACTTCCGCAGACACGCTGTATAGGGTGTTCGGAAAGGTAAGGTCATAATTGACAGGGGTGATAGATAGAGTGAGCCAAAATAATGTTATTACTTCATATAAAAAAAGTTCTATCGCGCTTCGGTAGGGATTATAATGACCTTCAAAGTTATCATAAAAAACCTATTTCAATTATCTAACTTGGGAACTGTTTCCACAGTACTAATAATATTTAAGGAACTAAGTAACTTTATTTAATCTAATTAATTAATTAACCCTTTTCTTTTCTTAAGCTTTCGGTAAGATAATATACAGGAAGGTATTGTAATTCTTTAATGCATCATGGGAAATGTCTCAAATGGTGCCGAAAACTTCTCCAATGATAAATATTAGTTTTCAACAAATAAGAGAAATTTTTTCACCCTCCTACAATAATGAAAATACTTTATTTTCCGGCTAGTGTGTCTGAAACACTTGTGGCACAGTTTGACACATTTTTCATGATGCGTTGCAGGATTAGAATACCCTTCCTGTATATTATCTTAGATTCCGACAAACACTGCGCCTCATCGAGGCATTAGAACACGTTTAGTAGGGGGTAGCGCTAGATTTGAAAAGTCATTTTATACAGGCTAAACATTTCATAAGTTACAGTGTGTTCCTTATTTTTAACAGCCGCAGCTGCCCAAGTAGGGGTGGATTCATCGATGACAGCAAACAGAAGTCGAAAAAAACAATTATCAAAAAGTAATTTTATACCGCGTCAAAAATTTTAAGACAGTTCTTTAGATGATTTTAAACTAAAATATATATAAATATATATATATATATATATATATATATATATATATACAAAAAAATTATGTATCTCTCTTTGTTTGCGAGATAAAAAAATAAAAGCAGTTTATTGCATGTTTTTGATTATTAAGTTACACAACAGTCGTCTTTTGAATTTTTCTCACAGATTAAAACTAATTTCGATAAGACAAATAAACATAAAATACTTAATTGCATAACGTTATTTACTATTGCAATGTTTTGCCAGTGGCGTTGCACATTGGTAACGCTAGAAATAAAAAATCGAACAGGAAAAACCTATTTTCAAATCTACACTTAAAATTTTATCTCAATAAAAAACATTTAAACAATAAATAACACCAGACTTATAATAGTTGCTGAAAATGCCCTCCTCCAACCTCAATGCAAACATTAGCTCGTCTTAACATTGATTGCCGAACTCGTTGAAATATTCCCGGGGTATGTCTTATCTGATCACATGAATCCCGTATCCGTTGGGTTAATTCTTCTTCAGTGTTGACTGGAGTTTTGTAAACGAGGGACTTTAAATGCCCCCAAAGAAAAAAATCTAACGGATTTAAATCCGGTGACCTGGGGGCCATGACTGTGGGCCTGCGCGCCCGATCCAGTTTTCTCCAAAAGTTGCATCCAAAAATTGGCGAGATACTATGCTGAAGTGAGGTGGAGCCCCATCATGCATGAGCCACATTGCTCCTCTTACTTCCAGCGGGACATTTTCTAATAGTTCAGGTAACATAAATTCCAAAAATTACGATATTCTTGACCATTTAATCTCAGGGGTAAAAAATGAGGTCCAATGAGATAATCATCTACAATACCAACCCAAACATTCACCGAAAACTGTTGTTGAAAATTAACTTCTGTAACCGCATGGGGATTTTCTTCAGCCCAGATGTGATTATTGTGAAAGTTCATAATTGAATTTCGGGAAAAACACGCTTCATCGGTAAATAAAATACGGGATAGGAATCTTGGAAACGCTACCTGTTGTTGCAAAAGCCAAGTACAATAAACAACTCGTTGGGGAAAATCGGCAGGTAATAACGCTTGAACACGCTGTATGTGGTAAGGATACAGTTGATATTCCCTTAAAATCTGCCATACAGTAAAGTGAGAAATATTTAATTGTTCTGCAATTTTGCGTGTACTTGTATCGGGGCTACGCTCAACTTCATGTAAAACCGCTTCCTCAATCTCCACTGTTCTTACTGTGGCAGGTCTCCCAATTACAGCAGCCGACCTTCGAAATGTGCCTGATTCGCACAGCCTTTGATGTATTCTCACAAATGTTTGTCTATTTGGTATAATGCGATGAGGGTATTTTCTTGATAAATGCGCCTAGCCGCTCTAGAATTGCCTTCAGCCATTCCATACACAAAATGCATATCGGCCATTTCTGTGTTTGTAAATTGAACCATTTTCAATATTAGTAATTTTATTAGCTTAATACTCTTCAAAACACTTCAAATAATTGCAATCGTTACGTACGCACTGTTTTAAGTAAGTTATGTCAAAGTCAGATTTATTTGAATAGCAGTTGTTTTCCTTCCATGGCACTCTTATTTTGTTACTTTTGAAACATTGCTGTAAAATATTACGTTATGCGATTATTTTATGTTAATTTGTCTTATCGAAATAGTTTTAATCTGTGCGAAAACATTCTCTTCGTCTAATTTTCATTTCTTAATATTAGTTTGGTGGTTCTAATATTTTATTATGTTATTGTCCAGGTGACATGCAATAAAGTGCTTTTAATTTTTATCTCGCAACCGAGAAAAAAAATAGTCAAAAAAAAAAGCACCCTAATATATATATATATATATATATATATATATATATATATATATATATATATATATATATATATATATATATATATATATATATATATATATATATATATATATATATATATATATATATATATATATATATATATATATATATATATATATATATAAATATATATATATATATATATATATATATATATATATATATATATATATATATATATATATATATATATTACAAACTCATCTTATACATCATGAAATTTATACAGTTGATTATACAGACTGTCCACCGATGGGGTTAACAAGAGGACAAGTGGATCAAAAATTTAATTTTTCGAAAAAAAGTCATTATTCATAAAGATTTTTGCATGTAAAAAATGAAATTCACGAAGAAAAAATTTTGATTTTGTATACAGGGTTCGCAAAAACCTTAAAACATAATTTTTCTTTAACTAGTTAACTACCTTTCTTTTATTTTTAGGCAAAATCTCACAAAAAATTAACTAGGAATAATGTTTGTAGTTGATAAAAAATAATAATACAATTTTTTTTAAACTCCATAATTTGGCGAAAAATGTTTTTATCACATTCGTTTACAGATGAAATTGTGTTGTGTAAGAATTTGAAGAAGTCAGGTGTCTGAAAAGCAATGTAAGAGTTTTGTAGGTCATTTTATTATAAAAATTTAAAATAATTAATTTATGATAACTCCAAAACCAGTTTCATAAAATTTTATGATACCCCTGTAACATTAATAAAGTCGTTCAAAATGCTATTCTAAATAAATTGTCTACATGATATTTTTCTTAAAAATGAAAAAAGGTAGTTACCCTCAGAGAAAAATCATGTATTTTAAGTTTTTGCGAACCCTGTATACAAAAATCAACATTTTTCCCTTCGTGAATTACATTTTTTTACAAGAATTTTTTTATAAAGTATGAATTTTTTTCGAAAAATGAAATTTTGGTCCATTTGTCTTCTTCTTAACCCAATTCGCGGACAGTCTGTATATATTGCCAAAATAATGAAAAAACCGTCAGCCGGACTTTTAATGGGGCAAAGACCGTCAGTCAGCGCCATAAATATGCAACGCCAAAATTCGTATTTTTCTTAAACGTGTTTATGGCCTATTTTCGTGTATTGTAGAGAAAAACTGTGAATACGTTTTTAAATAATAATTAAACAATTTAACGAAACTTTTAAGATTTTTTTTAATTCCCTTATGAAAAGCAACAATTCACGGTTAAAAAATTAGACACTGTAGAAACAAATTTAAAAAAAAAAACATATATCCGAAAATGTTTCTTCTATCGACTATTATTTTTAATATATTTTAGTGCAAATATCGAATATTATGTGAGAATAATTTAAAATTTTTAGCACATATAATATAATATAATTTGAAACCGTTCTTTTAATAAAAACCTCAATATAAAACTGTCTTAAAAACCTTGACAAGGTATAAAATTACTTTCTGTCACTTTTTTGACGACTTTCATATGCTGCCACTGTTGACTCCACTGCAGGAGCGGCGACTGACGCTGATTTTGGTGACTATCTAACACTATTTTACTGCTACAAATAAAATTCATTTGGTTTAAAATGGTATGAAAAACATAGCGCTTACCTCCCCTACTAAATCCTTGCCCATCAGTCAAACCGCGTGTCACGTCGCTGTTCCGCCTGGCGTTCCACGGATGTGTTTTTGTATGACATTGACGCGCTGATGTCCGGCTACCGTTACGTCGCGCTCGCTGTTTGCCGGAATCTTTTTTTTCCATTTAATGTATGTATTTATAACACAGGTGACAAAATTTAAATTTGCTTTAACCGTTTAATTCCTTCATCATTTTTGTACAAAAAAGGTATCCCTTGTTTGAATCAATATCTTGGACGGTTTTTTATAAAATAAAATTTTAGATACAGAGATACCATACCATTTTGTATGTATAAAAAATGGCGTTTGCGACCCTCTCGTGAATAATATAAATAAATATGTTTTTTATAACCACTCTAAGGTAACTAATACTAAACATTAGTTTCTAAAACCCTGTATACTGTGGTAAAAAGAAACTTTAATGTATGTGATGGCTCAGGTATTATGTAGCAATGTAACACAATATACAAAGTCAACCGTAAGTAAGGTAATAATATACAGGGTAATTTGGATCTTTTATTTGAAAAACCCTGTAAAATTTTTTTATTTTTAAAATTGTTCTTTTAACACACCCCCATATAAAATATAACATATATAACTATTTTTAAACAATAACACCGTTTTTGTACTAAAGACGAAGGCGTTTATGGTGTCTTACTCTGTATATTAACAGAACTATTTTACTGCATTAATACTGATACAATCTTTCTCCTGATATCCCTATCTTTGAACGCACGGTTAAGTGACAATTTTATTAAATTTATTACTTAAAATCGAGTAATGAGTGATGTGTATTAGGATCAATAAAGTAGTTTGTTTTCGAGAAAATATGTTTTTCATTTAACAACTAGTCAATAGTAAGCATTTGAAACTTAAAAACAATATTCTATAAGGTGCAGTTTTATTTTATTATAAGAAATATACTTACGCAAATAATCAATTAAAATTTTATTTTGTGATCAGAAGTTCGGTTATTTTTACAATCTTCTAGTAAGTACAACTAGTCAATAGTAAGCATTTGAAACTTAAAAACAATATTCTATAAGGTGCAGTTTTATTTTATTATAAGAAATATACTTACGCAAATAATCAATTAAAATTTTATTTTGTGATCAGAAGTTCGGTTATTTTTACAATCTTCTAGTAAGTGTTACATTATCGCTACCATTACGTTGTAATTATGATTTTAAAAAAATATATTACAAGAACAAAATATTAGCCAAATTGTCTAATAAAAAAATAGTTACACCCACCCTTTTCATCTTCAAACGTTCTTCAGTAAAAGTTGCTTATTTTGTGACTAAGGGGTAAATAATTGTCCAAAAACTTTAAAAACATTTACTTTATTATTATGTTTAGTTGTATTAAAAATAGTAGATATTTTTGTTAATTTTAAATTCCTATACTATTTTTGTTTCATGGGGATGCTAATATGGTAATGACTAACCTAAAGTCTCCAAACAAAACATTGTAGCTAGTGCCTTAATGTAATATGTTTTTGCCACTGTCTTTAAGATAGTAAGCTTAAAAGATACAAGTTATGGGTTTATGCTGGTAGCATCAAATTTCTTCTCATCATCACATAACTCACAAGGCAGAGATACGTCAGATTTAAAAATTTCTTTGGATGATTCGGATGTTAGATTTGTTGAGCTTTCCGATGTGATTATAGAATTATTTATTTTTTCAGAAGACGATATTTTATTTTCTTTAGAAGTTTGAGTATTAGATGCTAAGGTTCCGGAAGAAAGCGTTGTATTTTCGGTAAAACTGTTTGCACCAGAAGCAGTTGTTTCAGTTTCTGACGTATGATTGCTTTTTTGTTCATTACTCTTTGACACATTGGATGAAACCAAAGTTTCAAATGCAGTGGAAGATTCAGTTATCTTATTTGTTTTGTCTGACAAATTTGTTATTTTACTTGAAACACCTGTTGCTTCAGATGAAGTTTCAAGTTTTGTTGATAATTCCGTCATTTCATTATTTTCACTTGACATACTTGCTATCTTACTTGACACACTTTCCTGTATCGCTACGGTGCTGGATGTTTCAGATGAATTTACATATATCCTTGACAGTTCTGTCGTTTCATTATTTTCTTGGGAAGTACTTGTTGCTTTACTTGAAACACCTTCTTTGATCGATACAGTATCAAATGATGTAGATGACGTTTCAGATATCATTGATAACTCCGTAATTTCATTATTTTTACTTGACGTACTTGATACTTTACTGGAAACACCTTCCTCAACTGATACAGTCTCGAATGCTTCGGATGGTTTTTGAGATATCGCTGATAATTCTGTCATTTCACTATTCTGCTTAAACGTAGTTGTTGCTTTACTTGAAATATTTTCTTTGATGGATACAGTGTCGAATGCTGTAGATGACGTTTCAGATATTGTTAATAACTCCGTTATTTCATTATTTTTACTTGACGTACTTGGCACTTCACTAGATATACCATCCTCAACCGATACACTACCGAATGCTTCGGATGACTTTTGAGATATCGTTGATAATTCTGATATTTCACTATTTTGCTTTAACGTAGTTGCTGATTTATGAGAAATATTTTCTTTATTCGATACAGTGTCGAATGCTGTAGGTGACATTTCAGATATCGTTGATAACTCTGTTATTTCATTATTTTCACTTGACAAACTTGATACTTCACTGGACACGCCCTCCCCAACCGATACAGTGCCGAATGCTGCGGATGACTTTTGAGATATCGTTGATAATTCTGTCAATTCACTATTTTGCTTTAATGTACTTGCTGCTTTACTTAAAATATTTTCTTTGATCGATACAGTACCAGATTCTGCAGATGAAATTTTAGATATTGTAGAAAATTCAGTAAATTCATTATTTTTCTCAGATAAACTTATTGTTTCCTGTGAACCACCTTTCATGGTTTCAGTCGTTAGATCTGCTTCGGTTAGGATAGTGCTAGTGGCATTGGCAAAGGTTGCAAACTTTGTTGTTAACTTTGCCGTACCACTGTTTATTTTTGACATAGTTGTAGATTCCTTGTCACTTTCTGCTTCTGTAAAGAATTTTGCTGCATTGGGCGTGGTTAATGTTTTGCTCGTCGTTATTTTGGTCTTTGCTTGCCTAGTACCAACACTTTCGGTAACTCCCCAAGTTTCTTGAGTTTCATCTTTATCTGAAACATAAAAATATTGACAAATTAGCACAAATAAAAAAAGAACTTTTTGTCAGCAACAAAACTTTTTTAGGATTCTACAACCTAATTTTATAAAATTGATAGTTATCATTATGGACAATTCGTGCTCTACTTTTATTTCCTAGAATAAAAAACGGAAAATATTTGGCAAACACTAACCTAACAAGAATTTGATTGGAAATCTGCGGTTGATATATTATATTTTACAAAAGGTGGATTAAGACTATCTGATGCTCTAAGCAATTTACTTTTGGAATGCAACCTTTATTTTGCGTTTAAAAATTTTAAAGAGCAAAAAATAAAGGTCATTATCTCTACATACACATATTACACATACAAAATTCATGTTCCCTTTTAAATATTTAAACAATATTTATGGTGCGCCCCACAACGTGATGCCCCTAAGGAATTGCTTAGTTTGCTAATAGGTTATTCCGGAACTGTTTACAAGCAGATCAAACCTAACCACATACGAAAAAATCTTCCCATTTGACAAAAAAAAAAACGATCGTGTACAGCGGATTTGAATTTAAAAAAATGTAAATAGAGGAAGAGCTTTTATGTTTAAATTTACTTTGTTTTCTATTATCGCTTTGGTTAAACAAAATGTTTAAATAGTTTAAGCTTTGCTTCCAGTTTTATTTTGGTTAAACTGAGGTAAAAGTATCAGTAAAATTTTTAGGAATCTAAAATAATAAAGATCATATTTAATTTACCTTCTATCAGATTATCTTGATTAATAACATAGGTGACATTCATAGGTTCCTTGGTTGTTAATCTTCTTAGTCTGGAATCTACATATACTAAACGACTTATATTTTTAATTCCAACAATATTTTCGTCCTCGTCAAACAATGTAATTTCTTCAAAAACTCTGGCAAAGTGAATTGTACCTGTATAGGTTTCGGAAATTTCCGAAGAGTCTTCTTCATAATATTCGGATTCTTCGTAAGTGTTTTGATCATTTTCATTAGAGTTGTTATTACCTTTACTTAATTTCTTACTGTAAGTTTTACTGCTTGATGTAGATAATGAAAACGATGATAATAAGTTATTATCCAAAACGGTACTACCTGTTGTAGTTTTTCCCGGTGGTTGTTTTGACTTCAATGCTAAACTGAAAGAAGCCAATGACTTATTTTCCACAGTCGTTTCGGATACATTTGATGACTTTGAAGCCAATGCAACATTTTCAGAAGAGGATAATGATTTAGATGTTATTTCTAATTTTGTTGACGTAACATCAGTTATTTTAGTATCTTCGCATAATTCACATGGAAGTGATTCTTTGGATAAAAAGGGTGTATTGGATATTTCATTTGATTCGGATAAGACTGTAGCTTTTACTAAATCTGAGGATAAAAGAACTGTATTGGTTAAAGAAGAAGCCGATGTGTCACTTAATGCAGAAGATTTAACTGTTAATATTTCCGAACTAGATGTATGTGTTGACTCTTCTTCGGGTGTTGGATTTATAGTAGAGTTGGTTATTTCTGATTTTGTTGACGTTTCCACAGTCGTTTTGGATACATTTAAAGCCAAAGCAACATTTTCAGAAGAGGATAATGATTTAGATGTTATTTCTGATTTTGTTGACGTAACATCAGTTATTTTAGTATCTTCGCATAATTCACATGGAAGAGATTCTTGAGATAAAACGGGTAAATTGGATATTTCATTTGATTCTGAAGCCAAGCCTGTTTTTGTGGTTGTTTCTTCAGTAGAACTATTTTCTAAAGATTTTGAAGCTAAGATTGTATATGTGGTTGATTCTACATTGGATCCATTTTCAGAAGATTCTGAAGTTAAGAGTGTTTCGGTGGTTATTATTACACTAGATTCATTTTTAGAAGAATTAAAAGCTATGCCTGTTTCTGTGGCTGTTTCTCGACTAGATCCATTTTTTGAGGATTCTGAAGCTAAGCCTGTATATGTGGTTGTTTCGACACTTGATCCATTTTTGAAGGATTCTGGACTTAAACCTGTTTCTGTGGTTGTTTTCACACTTGATCCATTTTCAGAGATTACTGAAGCTTTGTCTGTTTCTGTGGTTGAGTCGACACTAGATCCATGTTCAGATGATTCTGCAGCTGAACTTGTTTTTGTGGTTGTTTCTACAGTAGATCCATTTTTAGAGAAGTTATCGGTATTGTTAGATTCGGTAGCAGAAGATACTGATATTGAAGTTAATACATCTGATATTAAAGTTGATACTGCTGAGCCTGTCTCAGTAGTTGCTTCTACACTAGATTCATTTTTAGAGGATTCTGGAGCTGAGCCTGTGTCTATGGTCGTTTCTACACTAGATCCATTATTAGAAGATTCTTCAGCTGAGCCTGTGTCAGTGACAGTTTTTACACTAGATCCATTATCAGAGGATTCTGCAACTGAGCCTGTGCCTATGGTTGTGGCTAAACTAGATCCATTTTCAGAGGATTTTGCGGTTGAGTTTGTGTCTGTGGTCGTTTCTACACTAGATTCATTTTCAGAGGATTCTCCAGCTGAGCCTGTATCAGTGGCAGTTTCTATACTAGATCCATTTTCAGAGGATTCTGCAACTGAGCCTGTGCCTATGGTTGTGTCTACACTAGATTCATTTTTAGAAAGTTCTGAAGCTGAGCCTCTTTCAGTAGTTGCTTCTACATTAGATTCATTGTCAGAGGATTTTGTAGCTGAGCCTGTGTCTGTGGTCATGTCTACACTAGATCCATTTTCAGAGGATTCTCTAGCTGAGCCTGTGTCAGTGGCAGTTTCTACACTAGATCCATTTTCAGAGGATTCTCCAGCTAAGCCTGTGTTAGTGTCAGTTTCTACACTAGATCCATTTTCAGAAGATCCTGCAATTGAGCCCGTGCCTATGGTTGTGTCTACATTAGATCCATTTTCAGAGGATTCTGCAGCTGAGCCTGTGTCAGTGGCAGTTTCTTCACTAGATCCATTTTCAGAGGATTCTGCAGCTGAGTCGGTGTATGTGGTTGTTTCTACAGTAGATCCATTTTCAGAGGATTTTGCAGCTGAGCCTGTGTCAGTGATAGCTTCTACACTAGATCCATTTTCAGAGGATTCTGCAGTTAAGCCTGTGTCTGTGGTTGTTTCTACGCTAGATCCATTTTCAGAGGATTCAGCAGCTGGGCCTGTGTCAGTGGTAATTTCTACACTAGATCCGTTTTTGGAATATTCTGTAGCTAAGTGTGTGTCTGTGGTTGTTTCTATACTAGATCCATTTTTAGATAAGTTATCGGTATTGTTAGATTCGGTAGCAGAAGATCCTGATATTGAAGTTAATACATCTGACGTTAAAGTTGATACTAAAGATGAAGGTATCGATGTGGATTGAATTTCTTTTCTTTTTCTTTTCTCATCTAAAAACAAAAATTGTTAAAATAAAAATTAAAAGTATTAAGTAGCTAAAAAATAAAAAGTAACATTTATAGTTCATTACAAATTTAGTATTATAAGTAAAAGTATAAGACAAACTCGAAGTCTGGGTCTCAGTCAAATAACATATATTTAAACGTTACACGTGTTTCGCCCTCTCGAGCATCATCAGACCTTTAAAACAATAAGACATTATTTAAAACATAATAAAATACAAAACACAGCACACTATATATTAAAATGACAACAATGAATGAATTCATTGTTGTCATTTTAATATGTAGTGTGCTGTGTTTTGTATTTTATTATGTTTTAAATAATGTCTTATTGTTTTAAAGGTCTGATGATGCTCGAGAGGGCGAAACACTGTAACGTTTAAATATATGTTATTTGACTGAGACCCAGACTTCGAGTTTGTCTTATACTTTTACTTATAATATTAAGAGGTCTCTTTGAGAAAAATGGACGACTTTTTCCAAATTTAGTATTATTAAGTAGGTGAAAAGTAAAAGAAATACGGAAGAACAATTTATAAAAATAAACACACATTACCAGGAATTAACGTACTACCAAGTTTTTAATTTATTATTACTACATTGGGGAACTGCAGCATTTAAGCGCTTTATTACAACCGTAAAACATATACACTATGCTTTTTAATAAAGGTAAAAAAATTAATTTAAAGTAAAATTAAAAGTTCATACAAACTTTAGTTTTTATTTATTATACAGGGGTTTTCTAACTACGGTACTGGTATGACTTTTTAAATAAAAAAATCCTTACAGATATGTCCGAACTTGATTTATTTCTGAGATACAGCGCGTTAAAGTTTTTTTTTAAAGTCGATATTTTTCTAAATATCTTAAAAACCCTAACCAATTTAGATAAACTGTGGTAAAATTATTTAATGTAAGAAGGTGCTTGTAAAGCTCTACCACAATTAAGATTATTGGGCCCGGTGGCGTCTCAGTGGGCAGCACAGACAATATTGTTAAGAAAAAAATACATAACTGACTTTTTGCAAAGTTTAACTTTTTTTCAATTAGGCAATTTAAAGATTCAACTTTTATTTATTTTTAATTTCCTGTTTTCGAGAAAAAAATTAAAGACACTTTAATTTTTCTCAAAAGTATTCACAAACAACAATGTAAAACAACAAAAATTAAAAATAAACAATTGTTTGCCCAAATACAAATAAGTTGTCGTGTATTTTATTAAAAGTAGCCGTTTTTCTTATTTACTAAGGTCAAAATTGTTAGTTTTTTAATTTTGGATTATATTTATACTGTTTATTGATACTTTTTAGTATCACTTAAAATGGTTTTTTTTCTTAAAAACAAAGAGAAATATGAAAATACAAGGGACTACAAAATTGAATTTTTTTGAAAAATAAAAACTTTATAAAAAGTGAGTGGCGTACTTTTTTCTTAATAAAATTATATGTGTAGCCCACTAAGATGCCACGGGACCCAATAATTTTAATCTAGGTAAAGCTTTACAAGCGCGATTAAATAGATGTACTAAATTTCATCCAAATCGGTTGATGCGTTTTAAGATGTTTAAAGAGACCGACTTTTTTGAAAAACTTTAACGCCCAGTATCTCAGAAATGAAGCAATTTCGGACATACCTTCATAAGAACTTTTTTTATAAAAAAAACATTAAAAATCACTCCCTTAAGTTTCGCACCATAGTATTTAAGTCCCGTGTCAACAAACTTCCTCTTACCTCGCTTAAGACACCCACGGTACGTTAGTATTTGGGATTTTAGCCTTCGTGGTTTGTCCAAAGATAAAAAAAATAGTTAGGAAACACCCTATATATTTTGAGGATCTCTTATCCGATTGAAATAAAATGGCAGTGATAATTACGACAGTAAGAGGCCAATTAAGCCCCAATTTTATTATTTATTTTAAGTTCAGTGGCGGCCCGAGTGCTACCAGAACATATACAGGGTGCCCAGTAACTCAACCGACAAACTTAAGGGGATGATTTTACAATAAAAAGTTAAGAAAAACTTCAAATGAACATATGACTTTAACGTCTTAGTTATTGAACTACAGGGGGCTAAAAATTTTAAAAAATTATTGTTTTGCTATTATAGCTTTATAACTAATATTTAAATTTTTTAAAAAATTTGAAAGACGTCTCCTATGTATCAGAAGACATATTTTGACATACCAGAATTTTTTTACGAGTGTCGTCTATAAGGGGTTAAGGGTAAATATTTTTAGGAAAAAATGGTACGCCACTGCATTTTTCTAAAATATTTTTTTTGAGTCCCCTTTTATTTTAGAACAAATTTGATCCCTTGACTTTTTTGTTTGATGAACAGTTTTTGCATTAAAAAAAAAAACATGGCATGGTCCTTTCGAATTGCTAATATTAAATTCTACAGTAAAAATAGGCCTTTGTTTTGTTCTTTAAATAGATAGGGATTTGACCATGCCAAGAAATGGTTTCTATTTAATTAGGCGAAAGCCGTACATCAAATAAAAAAAATAAGAAATCGAATTTGTTCTAAACTAAACGGGGATTTAAAAAAAAGATTTTTATTTTAGATAAGTGCAGTGGCATACCATTTTTTCTTAAAAATATTTACCCCAAACCCCTTATGTGCGGCACTGGTGAAAATTTATTATTTTCTCTTCTGTTAAAAAATGTCTTCTAATGCATAGAAGATGACTTTTAAATTTTTAAAAAATATTTGAACCGTTATAAAAGTTATAATAAAAAATTATAATTTTTGAAAAAATTTTAATACCCCGTAGTTTAAAAACTGAGATGTTTCGGACATATGTTCATAAAAAGTTGTTTTTTTATCTTTCATAGTAGAATTACCCCTTAAAGTTTGTCGGTTGACTTACTGAACACCCTGTATTTCTAACCTAAAATATGTACGCTACTGACAATATATATATAATAATCCTATTATTGGAGACGATTTTTGGATACGGCTATCTAAAGGTCGGCTGATTATGGGTTTTTATGGCACTGACCTATTTTTGAATCCGACACCGATTCGGTATCGGATTAAATGTATGCGTCCCGTAAAAAAAAACTATAATCAGTCAACCTTAGATAAGCAAATACAAGAATCGTACAAACCTGTAAAAACATCAATAAATATTGAATTAAATAACAATAACTTCTAAGCCTACGAACTTATTAATTTATATTTTAATTTAAAATTTGTTGTATTCAATAAATAGTACTGCCTTATTTTTTCATAATCGGTTAGGGGATATTTAAGATTATAATAAAAAAACAAAGGTTTTTAAAATTAAAGCACTCATCTTTAAAAAAACTCATATGCGGACTTATGTTTATTAGAACTTTTTTTTAAGATTAGCTTATAAACAAGCACTTTCTTTAAAAGCATACCTTGTATAACTTATTCTTGTTCTTTGTATTATTTGTATAACTAACCTTATTCTGCTACTGGCGCAATAAAAATTAATAAAGTTTCAACTATTTTTATGCAGTGTTATTCTAATTTCTAATAATATTAAAAGTACACGCACATAATTTTAATCGGCTTTGTTTATAATAGTCCGGTCAATTTAGACATCCGAAGCTACAAAAATTCGCAACCGGCTTAAAATTGGTAGGATTGTTTAAAACATCATTATTAATAAAATGTAAAAAGTCGTCGATCCGACACGAGGAAAAAATTTTACTCGGGGTTAAATGTCACAAATACGCGTCCTATCCTAAAATTGTATATCAGGTAGTTATTTATGGCTTCATACTTTTCTTTCTAAGATCCACCGTTTTTGAGATATAGGTAACGATTCAAGAAGTTAAATAAGTCATAATATGCACACGTTTCCAAGCCACCTTTGAGGTAGTGTACTTGACGCATTTTTTAACGTGGTTTCCCCGGCAAGCCTATTTTACGGATGTGTTCTAATTCCATTTTATTGAAAGCTATTAAGTAATTAGAGATATTGGCAAGGATAAAAAAATGATAAAAGCGGTGTAAAATAAAAAAAGGCAAATTTATCCATTTGGTTAAAAGATCTCCCACAAACATTATGAAGCTGTGCCCTTGGTTAAATTTGCTAAAACTTGGCATAAAGGTAGCTCTCAGCATGCTGATCAAAAGTCTCAATGGTGGAAATCTCAAAATACACCCTAAAATAATTAATCCATCTGAATTTTTGCACAGAAGTTTTTCTCACCATGATGATCTAAATATTTGATGGGCGCAACCTTCAAAATTAACCCTCGATTCCCCAAGCTTCCAAAATCTTAAAATATTTCGTAAAAGTTACGATTATTATGAATATATTCATCTGAATTTGCGCACCGAGGTACATATCTCTCAGCATGATGATCCAAAATCTAATGGTCGCAACCCCCTAATGCCCAGTTTTACAATATATGGTTACCATCACTTTTGGGTTAACTATTTTAGCAACACCAATCACATTTCGGTATTTCGTTGTTTCTATGTTAGCAAACCTATGGTTAGGGTTATCCAAATACTGTGAAACTGGCAGTAACATTATCTAAATCTAAAAATAACCCAACAATGGTTTTCAAAACCGAAAAACCAAAACCAGTTTTTAAACCAAAAACGATTCTCAACTAAACAAAAAAATTTGGAGTTTTCATTTGATAAAACAAAGTTGTTAGAAATATGACCTTAAAATTGTAGTCAAGGTCACAAACTAGTAAATACCATTAAATTTGCCCCTTTATTTCAAAAAATTTACTTGAAACATTTTCTTCTAAAATGCGGCGTTTTCCGGTTATTTGCCCGTCTAAGGTTAAATGTGGTCCATCCTGTATAATCTGTCAACCAATATGCGATTTTACAAAATAAACGGTTTTTAGATATAAATTACAATCAACCAAAAACCGATTAATTGATATTCAAAGAACCAGTTTTCGGCTTTGGTCCGATTATCTAAAAAACCGGTACTCTAAAACCGATTATCCGAAAAACCGGTATTCCAAAACCGGTTTTTCCAAACTGGTTAACCAGTATTCCAATACCGGTTTTCGGTTGTAGCCAAAACTGCGGTTAACCGAAAAATTTGTTTCGGTTACCAGCACTAGTATATGTAATACCTAACTAAGTCAAATTTTCTTGCTAACCGTATTCGTCTCACTGGTTCAAACCGTATTTGAAAATTATGATATAAATATGACAATCAAGAAAATGTATGTTTTAAAACCGTTGCGTCACATAAACTTTTAGGTTATGATTATGATTTTTATCTTTTATGAATAATATGTACCTTTGTTTACACCAAATATAAACATTTTTCACTTGCTATGTACAGCCACGTAAAAGTTTACTAAAAACTAAACAAAGTTTTTAATTAGTACGATGCATACGCCCGCCCGACAAAGATAACTATATTGTTTTTAAACCATGCATTGTCCGGGATGTATTCAAACACGCATCAATTTTAGGCGTTCAACCAATTATAACCGCGGTAATAATTGGTGACAACTTTGATTGTTTAAACGTCAACATAACCGATTGGTAAAACCGTTTTAGAATTGGTTCGTCGCCTAAAATTGATGACGGTTAAATACGCAACGTACATGACGTCACCGTTTAACAAGAAAATTTAATGTTATTAAAAAGTTTTGAACCGTTTTAACAACAAAACATGGCTCTAGTTAAGGCAAAGTGGTGTGTGGTTGATTTTGGGGGTTGCGCCAATTGGGCTGAGAGCTACGTCTGTGCAAAAATGCAGTTAAATATATCCTTTAAACACTGTAACATACTTTAGGCCTTATTTTAAGATTTCGGGAAGGGGTTGGGGGGCTTGTTTTTGGGGGTTGCGCCTATTAAATATTTAATCATCATGCTTAGAGATACCTGTGCGCAAAAATTCAGATAAATATATCCCTTAAACATCGTAATTTACTTTACGGCGTATTTTGATGATGATTTTGAGCTTTTGGGGGCGTGGTGGATCGGGGATTGATTTTGGGAGGTTACGCCCATTGAATCTTTTGATTATCCTGCTGAGAGATACCTGTGTGCGAAAATTCAGAGGAATTATCCCTTAAATATTATAACCTACTTTAGAACGTATTTTAAAAATTCGTCGGGCGTGGGGGATCTGGGGTTGATTTTAGGGGTTGCACCCAGTGGGACTTTTGATTAGTATGCTAAGCCAAGTTTCAGCGAATTTAACCAAGAGGCACAACTTCCTACGGTTTGTGCGGGGTCCTTTCTAATGTTTTTGCTTCCCCTTTTTCCTCTTTCTCTTCTTTTTCATCATGGGTGCAAGTAAATTACCCCAATACTGACACATATTATGTCCCCTCGTTAGAATCAGATAAATTCCCAATTGTTGCCGATTTAACATTGAAGCACGAGCTGTGTTGACAATCAGTACATAGGACCGAACAAAACAGTCCATCTTTTTGAAATTACATTTAATACTAGATCTCTTTTTACAACTGAAAAAAATGGGTCCAGAAGTTTTTTAAAACGCAGATGAGAGTGTTTGAACTGGTTTTAATGAATTATTCACCCACTTCCAAGCCCAGTCTTTTGAGTATGGCTGATAATTAAGCCACACTTAAACTTGGTAATATACCCGAAAAAGATGTTAATGAGCAGCCGCTGAGGTTGGAAAAAGACGATTAAACCGCACATGTTTTTTATTTCGATTATTTGCATATCACATGCATATTAAAATTTATTTAAGCATGTAGTGTAAGTGGTTTCTTTTTACCCAACCTTCTTATATTTGTAATATTTTATACTGGGTGTTTCTTAACAAATGCAAAAATTTCAGGAGGTGATTTTTCCCCAAAAATAAAAAAAAACTTTATATGAACATATGTCCTAAACGTCTTAGTTTTTGAACTACGAAGTACAAATTTTTTAAAAAAATATTGTTTTTTTATAATAATTTTTATACCCATTCAGATATTTTTAAAGAATTTGGGAGACAAACCCTTTGTACCAGAAAACATTTTTTGGCTTACAAGAAAGGAAAATTACTAGTGTCGTCCATGAGGGGTTTAAGGTAAATAATTTTTGAAAAAAATGGTACGCCAATGCATTTTTCTAAAATAAAAGTTTTTTTGAAATTTTTGAAATGAAAAACAACAAATTCGATTTCTTGACTTAATAAATAGAAACCATTTCTCGACATGGTCAAATTCCTAATTAAAAAATAAATACCGAAGTTTAATTTTAAATGTAAAATTTCATATTAGGAATACAAAGTGACCATGCCAAAAATGGTTTCTATTTTTTTTCTAAAAATATTTACCCTAAACTCCTCATGGACGACACTGGTACAAATTATTTGTTTTTGTTTGCCAAAAATAACTTCTGGTGCAAAGGGTGCGTTTCTATTTTTTTTTTTTTTAATATCTGAATGGGTATAAAAGTTATTATAAAAAAACAATATTTTTAAAAAACTTTAACACCCTCTAGATCAAAAACTAAGACGTTTAGGATATAATATGTTCATATAAAGTTGTTTTTGGTGGAAAATCACCTTTTAAAATGTTTTGCATTTGTTTAGAAACACCCTGTATGTAACCCTAATAAATAGAATATCATATAAACCGTAAGGAATATTAAAATTTTAATATACGACTCTATTAGGGTGAAGCAATTTTTTTTTTTAATTTGAAATGGCCTATATGGGGAATAGTTGCCTTTGGTCAAATGTATTACCTGTGCAAAATCTCATCAAAATCGTAATTGTTCTTTGGCTGCCAAAACGACTCAATAGTTTGAACTATGTCCTATAATTTAGCAAAAAGTTGCATTGCCAATTAAGTGTTTTCAAATCAAATTTAAGTATGTTTGAGTCTGAACTATAGCATTTAAACAAAATAATATTTGGCTTTTTCCAAAATAAAGATGTTTAATAAAGATTTTAAGAAAATTAAACTTTCCATATACTATTATTTAAAAAAAGAAATTAATGAAATATTTAATTAGTTTTTATATAACCAAAATTGAAAAAATTATTTTATATAAAATATTTCAATAATTTATTTCTTTAAAAGCAGGGACGGTCATATCAACTTTTCAAGGAGGGGCCGCAGGCCGAGGAAAAGTGCCTGAGGCGGCAGAAATAAAAATAAAATTTTGAGGAAGGTGGGAGCTTAAAATTTTTAGAAGACCAAAAAAAAACGGAAAAGGTCCTCATCTTTTTAATTGTTTTCTTTTATTTATAAATGTACATATTTGCCATTAGGTATAGGTATGTTAAAAGTTATAAAAACCGCCCCTGTTTTAAAAGTAACCTTAACTTTTATATTATGCAAGAATACAATAGTTCTTCATCGTATATAAAAAAAATTACAATCTTTTATAAGCATTTTTACTCTGGAGAAAAGCCAAAAATTATTTTGTTTAAATTTAAAATCCCAGAAAGCAAATTAACTATAAAATACTTATTATATGAGTCAACATTTTTACTATTTTTATTTTCTTATCTGGTTATGATACCTTGTTAGGTAGGTGTAAGGATAATTCTCAAAAATGTGGAATTTAGCTTTTTCGAGTTGGTATATATTTTTTTACACATTATTGAATTTTTTTGACGTGACAACGTCTAATAAAAAATGACCTCTGCGGCGTTCCATTTAAAACTTAAAGTGCAAGTGAGAGCGCGGAAGAGGCACAATCGGCCTCCGCCTTCGGCAGCGTTTGACATCTGTTTCTTTCCTACTTTGAGCGGTCCGCCTGCTATACAAAAATACATTTACATGTTTTCGTCAAGTAGAAAGTGCAGAGAAAAGTAAATGTGGTGTAAATTGTTTAATTTTCTTTTAAAAAATGTAACCATTCCATCAGTATTTTCTTATGACGTTGTCACGTTCAACTATCGTCAGTAAACCGACTTTGCAGACAACCGACTTTTCCTTAAACTTTAGTTTATGTCTTGTTCGATATAAATATTATAGTGGTCCCCAACTTTTTCGAGTTTGAATTAAATAATAATATTAATAATAATAAAAGACTTTATAAGGGAATGATGATGAGGGAATGACGAAATGAAACAAAATCGCCAAAAGCTTATAAAAATAAGCTTGCTTTCTTAGAAACTGTAAATAGTACTTTATTACTACCTAAAACATATACAAATATGCTATGATTAAAAAATAAAAAGAGCCTACCTTATGATAACATTACATAAGGAAATTACTTTATAAAATGTAATATTTAAAAACTTGTTTTCAAATTAGTTACCAAAACATCTATTCTTCAACCGTCCGCTAAAATGAATGTTGTCAAAGCTAATGTTGCCAACTACGATAAAAATTGCAGTGGAACTCAATAAGCCTTTAAATTTTGCGCCAATCACACAGTTTTAAAACGGCGAGGGAATGTTTTTTCACATATTTTGAAATATATTTAAAAATATTTTTATCCCTATTTTTAAACTTTTAACTCATGATAGTACGGTCAGTACTATCCTTTATAAGTAAAAATAAAATAACAAACAATAAGTTAGGAATGTACCAGCAAATTAGAAATATCCCATAAATGCCTTCAAATTTTTATGGCAATGGCATTAGGTTTAAGATATACAAAACTAGGGGACTTATTTATGTTTCTTTAAATTTATCGTCTCATAGACAAACATATTGCCCTGAGAAAATCCGTTGGGGTAGGTAAATCACAAGACGTTATCAACTAAAAATACCATAAAATTTTTATAGCCTGAAACTTAAAACTTTCCAGAATCAAGACAAGAGGGTTCTCACACTAAAAAGTCACATATATTATGTTATCCATAAAAGATTGCTATGAATAAAACAGATTGTCAGTAAAAGGAAACAAAGAAGGGAATTTTTAAGAAAATATACCTATGTACTGTTTTAAATATTTTGATGGTTTTTGCAATAATTGTAATGCAGAGAGATATAGAAAAAGAGACTAGAAACATTAAATATACCTGCAACTACATATCGTAGACCTAGGAATGTTTTTCCCTTAAAATTGAAGTCTAGGTTCATTTTTGTTTATATTTTTATGTCGATATCATAAGTATTATAGACCAAGGTCGGACTGACCAGTCTTTTTAAATAAAAGTTTTGTTTATTGCAAATTTAAAGGGAAATTCTTATTTTATTCTAAAACCAGAAAGGTAACGCCATCTATAACTTTAAACTCAAACTACAGAACAGACTACCCTCATTTCGTTACCACCTCAGCCAATAAAATTGAGCTTAAGGTTGTCATGTATTATAAAGGGGTGGTACTTGGAGGACCATAAAGTTCCTCCGATTGGTCCTTTGGTTTATATGACATAGTGGGTACCGAGAGTTTAATAAAATTATTGTGTTCTCTGTTCAAAATTAGGGTGGGTTTATTTTTTAATTGGAACCTTTTCTGGATGTCAATTAATTTGTATAACAATATTGGCACTAAAGAATTATGCTTAAATTAAGAAAATCAGTCTAGCTTGATCTTTCATTAGTTGCAGTTGATTCTCTAAGTTCTCTCTATATTTTAAAAGTGTCTATCATAGTTTTTTTTAAATTTTAACTCATTACTTAAATCTTGTCCTTATTTTCAAAGAGGAAAGTTCTGGTCTCTTTTTCTTTAATTTTAATTTTGATTTCCTATTTTTTTCCTCTATTTTATTATTACTTATTTTACCTTAGATTATATCTCTTTTTTTACCTTATTTTAATTATATCTATTTTATTCTTTTTTTATATTAATCATATCCATTATTTTTTTATAATAAATTAAGTGTAATTAATCAAAATATTTCTTTTCTTTAAATTTACCAAAACTATCCTGCACTAATATTGATAAAGTTTAATTTTAAAAGTCACAAAGTTAGTGGCATTTTGTGTGACAGGCAGTGTGTGCTATTAGGCGAAGCATTACAAGTGAGCGACGTAGAACCTAGGTAAGAGAATTGTGAAATAACCTAACCTTAACTAATTTTTGTTCTACAAGACCTTCCTACTGCTAGAGTGCTTTCGTCAAATTCTATCTTTAATTCTTTTGACTTTGCCGTACCGTTACATAGACATTGGTTTGCTAGGTGCCGCGCTAGCATTAAATTTTATAGAGTTCTAGCTACTGTCTATGTCATAATAACAGGTAACAGGATATCAGTCATTCTGTTACAGGAATTTTACGATTTAAGTTAATGATTCTTTCCAAATTTTTTTTAGTTGGGACATAATGAGGGAATGATTTTCAGGGTTCTTTCTTGGATATATATTTTATGTTTATTATATAAAAATAAATTTGTTTCATAAATGTGTACGTTTAGTACAGTAGTATTTAAAAAATTAAAGGCTTTTCGTAATTGACGATCCTGGTCTGTAATAGTATATTTCCTAACTAGTGTTGAAAGTGCCACTTTTCTGCACGCGACTGCAGTTGATCAAGTAGTCAAGTGCGGAAAAGGCACTTTTGGCACCTGTTAGGAACGCTATTTTTTCTACGAGTGTGTGGAAAAAGTCAAACTAAACAACCATTTGATAATATTTATTTTTACCATTACTGCTTATTATTATTATCAACATTAATCGTAAAAGAACAGTTGGTAGCATTTTGCAAATCAATCGCAGAGGCAAGTTGTTGTGGGTAAGTTGCGGAGTTGCAATTGAACCGGTCGTCGTTACAGGTAATAAAAACACATTGTTGCTTGCTAGAAGACGGTACAATGGGCCTTGAGTACGTTTTTCTGTGTTCAAAAGTAGATGATTTTGGGATAATATTTTGTTTGATAAGTCCGTCTTGAAACTTGTAGAGCTTTCGAGGTAGCCTCCAACCTTCAAGTCTTTTAATATTCGTTATGCCTTCACTTAAATTAGCTAACATTGTAGCTGAGGAAAGGCGAAAGCTATGTCCCGTGTAAAGTTCTAGGTTTGAAAGACGTAAATAGGCAGCTATTTCAGAGGGCAATTTATTCCTATACACTGGACAGTACAAGCCAATGTTTTGTAATTAACAAAAATCCTCTGTGTGGTGTTTCGGGCTTTCGTAAACTAAAATACTTTCTATACAAAGCTAGATATTTTCCATTTTCAATTTCCTCGGATATGGCAAAAATTCCCATTATCGTCAATATTATCAATGCTAATTTTCATCAATTCTTCTCGATGACACGCACCAGCTAGTCCGAAAATTATAGCTACCTTCATCGCTAGATAGACATCATTTGGAGCATCATTAATTGCTATTTCAGCTTTCAAGAAAATTTTGGCCTTCTTGGGTCTAAATCCCACATTTTGCTTCTTCAAAACTAATGTAACTTTGAAATATTTGCTTAAATTCATGTTCTTTTCGATCTTAATGACACTTTTTAACATGGAATACCTTGACCATAAGGTATTGGGCCCTCATGTGACACTTTCCAAACTAAATTGCGTGCGGAAAAGTGCTGCTTTCCACACGTTACTAGAAAAAATCTTTAAGGACATCAATTTCGATTATTTCTAAGAAACAGCCGTATCTTATACCAGTTAGTCAATTTTTACAAAAGTAATGTCAAAGTTAGACTGTCATCAGTAATTTTTTATATAACCTAAATTAAAATAATTATTTAATATTAAATATTTCATTAAGTTCTTTCTTTTAAAGTAATCTTAACTTTTATTATATTATGCAAGGACAGTTACTAAACATCTTTATTCTGGGGAAAGCCAAATATTATTTTGTTTAAATTTAAACTCCCAGAAAACAAATAAACTACAAAATACTTTTTTGACATATTTAGCTTGCGATCCTTGTTTATTGAAATTTTAATGTAGCTATTTTATTACATTACGATTTTGATGAGATTTTGCACAGGCAATACATTTTTTGACCAACGGTAACTATTTCGCATATAGGCCATTTTAAATTAAAACAAAAAAATCTCTATATCTGTTATTGAAAAAACAACTATAGTGAAAACATTTTATGGCAATTCCGATCCATCTCGGAGCTACAGGGTGATTTTCAGATTTTGCCCATTTTAACAACTTTCTTTAATTTGTTCGATATTACAGTTATGAAACAACTCTAAAAAGGTAAATTGTGTAGTTTTTTCGTAGAATATTGTGGTGTTATTAGTTTTTTCTAGGTTAGGCAGTTTTTGAAAAAATTACCCAACCTATGTATTTTTTTCTTATGGAATAACCTGTATATTTTTATTTATATTTATTAAACTCTCTTTGAGCTTTTAAAAATATATACTTTTATATATATTTTTTTATTTTAAATATTACTGAAAATTACCATTTTCCATATTTTTTTTTTTTTGGTTTAACTTTTCTAACTAGATACAACATACTGTATTAAAAATCAAACCCTTTATTTTTAACTTATTTTTTAAATATTTCTTTATGTATTATACTAATAATAAATAGCATAAAAAAGTACTATTATAGAAAAAAATCTAAATGGAATGAAAATAAATACCTATTATAAAACACTTTAATTTAAACATTTATTGTAATTCTTGTTTTTTGTTATTTTAAATATGCTACAACACAAATGATTTTATTTTTATTCAGGAGATAGGTACCATTTTTTGGAATAGTGCTTATCTGAAATGAAGTCATATTTTTTAAAGCTTAAATAAGTTAATTAAAGTAACTTAAAAATATAAAAAGTAATTTCTAATAATATAATAATAAGTTGTCAAAACTAAATAAAAAAAGAGTTTTGAAAAATAATGTTTTGGTATTTTCTGTTATGGCCTTCTACAAAAAAAAAATAATTTATGGGAAATGCTAATTTTCGGTAAAATTTAAAATAAAAATACCTACTAAGATTTTTAAAATGCTTAAAGAAAACTTAATTAACATCAAAAAAAAAAAAACAATAAATAATAAAAAGCGTTTATTAAGTCCCAAAAACATTACAAGAAAATGTCACCTAGGGACGCCTCCGAATACAATTACACATAATAACACAGTAAATTTAAGTACCTACATCTAAAATATCAGCATTACGAGTACTTTACAAAATTTTTATAACAGTTATAATCGGTCACAAAACTAAATCTCAATGTACAAAGGATTTCTTTTTAATTTTAGTTTTAAATTCTTTTAAGTTTAGTTCTTTAATCTTACTAGAAAGCTTACACCAGTAAAATAAATTGAATTTATGCCCTGCAGTGAGCGCACCTAAGGTTTTACCAGGCTGTTACAGTGCCTTGTTAAATGTTGATGAATCTAGCTCTGTTTTGTAAAATGAATTTCTGATAATCGCTCCCCTTTTATGATTTGGTGTATAAATATGTTTGTTTGTGTTATAGAGATGCTCTTTATTGATTTAATATTAAAAGTTTCATAGATATCTAAAAATGTACATAAGGAAAAACACAAGCTGGGTAATTTTCTCAAAAATGTCTTAACATAAAAAACAAGTTATTTTATTACAATATTCTACAAAAAGAACTACATAAATAACCTATCTAAAGCATTTTTATAGCTTTAATAGCAAACGAGTTAAATAAATTTGTAAAAATAGGCAAAATCTGAAAATCTAGCTCAAAGATAGATCGCAATAGCCATGAACTGTTTTCACTAGAGTAATTAAAAAAAAAATAGATTGAGATATTAGATTTTTGATGTTCCTTATGGTTTTTCAGATACCCTGTAAAACCATAGAAAATGAAACACTCTGTACGTGGTGTACTTACACATTATGACGATTACAACTTTCTCAACAAACACAAAAACGGTGGCTCTTCCGAAAAAGTACAATAACATTTTTCTAGATAATTATCCAATCTACAATTAAAAGCAAACTAATTTTATGATAAATCTTACCGTTTCGCTAATAGTTTTGAAAAACCCGTTTTTGTGACATTTGACTCCAAGTAATTTTTTTTCTTCAGATCGGATCAATGAGGACTTTTTACATTTTATTTATAATCTTTTGAACAATCCTACGAATTTTCAGCTGATTGCGAATTTTTGTAGCCTGACTCCTATTTTTGGGCTAAATTTACCGGACTATAAGTGGTATTAGTAAATTGTTCTTTGTTTATGTAAAATTCACCTTTTATAAAAATCCTAATTAAAATACAGTTTCTAAAAAGACTAGTAAACCAGTGCTGTAAGCTTTCTGAATGCACCTTTTTTAAATTCTGCATTAAATTCTAACTACATTGTTTGTACCATGTCCTTTATTTCAACTGGACAGTTAGATTAGATTAGATTAGAATAGGGCCGGGATAACCCATGCACTGAAGCCGCTCGGCTTATTGTGCCATGTCTTTTTACGTCTGGGTGATGTCAGCTAGACGGGACCTACAGCTTAACGTGGGTTCTGAACCATGGTCCTATGAGCGACAACTTAAGACCTCGTCCCCACCCAGGGGGCACTACTGAACCTACCAACTGAGTGGGGTCCGCATGTCTATGGTTGCGCAGGACACGGCAAAGTGTGTTTCGGCGCCCTGGTCCTTTGGTGGCCTTTAGCGTCGATACATTTTGCACTTTGTCCGTCTGGTGTTGAGCTAATCACTAAATTTCCGACCAACTTATAAATTATAAAAACAAAAGTACTTGGCCTCAGCAGGATTCGAACCCACCTCACGTCCGTTGTGCGCTCAACGACTTAACGCCTTACACGCTAAGCCATCACTGGACTCAAATGAACAGTTACTGAGAAATTTACTATTGATATTTTTAGGACATAAACTACGGTATCTTGTCCTCGGGACTTCCCATACATTGGCGGAGTAGAAAGGAATATCGAGGATTCGATACCGACCGAGTCGTCACCTATCGAGAAGTTAAGAAACCGGGCCCAGGCCGCGCAGCCTAGTAAAGGTCGGGCCATACATAACCTTAGCTTTGTCAAGCTAAGTCTATTGTTTTATGTATGTATATTTTTTCGTTTAAATAAAACATATTTTCCTACTTATCTCTTTTTCCTTTTTAATAAACTTTAAGTGTAGTATAGGTAAAAGTCTGGCCACACATAACCGCAACGATGTCCTTAAAGACCTCCATCGTAGCACGACCGTGTCTCGTACGGTCTGAAACATGCCAAGCAAATGAAATCATACGTGGATCGGATAGCGCCAATGTTCCCCGAACCAAGCTTTGAGTTTACAGGCGTCACCTTTTATTTCAGTTCATTACGTATAAAAATTAAAAAGTAGTGGTTAAAGTATAGTTGTTGTAAACAAACAATACAAAAAAAGTGATTTAATAAGTATTAAAAAGTGTAAAATTAAGTTTATTGTTACATCATGTAAATAATATGTGAGTAAAACTTACGAATACATTGATATTTTTTGTTTTAAAAGTTTTTAAAATCAAATAAATTAATGCATGTTTACTTGTTAAAATGCGGTGTGAGGTATGTGGTCAGGCACAGATTTGATATTAAGCCTACGGCATTTGATTACAATGGTACATTACAAAACCGAGACACAGCCGTGTACAATGCAGGACTCGGTGTGGTTATATGAGGCCAAAAATTAAAACTATGTTACATTATTTGTAAGGTTTAATTTATGAGCGGGTGTAATTTAAGGCGTGGTATAATTGACTCATAATAATTCAGTTGGATTAAATACAAAATTTTTGCACCACATACCCTTACATTTCATCAGGGAAACGCTTGGCCACGGGCTCGTTGCGGTATGTGAGGCCCGACCTTAATAAATTTACAACGAACAATATTGTTAGTAAACATAAATATACAGTGGGTCCACGGATGGACTTAACTATACCTGTAAACATTTTTGCTTTGTCTGAAATGCTAAAAGCTATAATAAAATTTGCTATATGATATACATATAGGGTGATTCAAAATCGCAAAAATATAACTATAAAAATAAAAAAACAGTTAAACATACTTCTAAGACTATTCGATTAAAGCGTTAAAAAGTAATCAAAAGTGTATAGTTATAATTTTTTGCTATTGGTTATGGTTTGAGAAAAAAAAGGTTAATGTTATAAAAAAATATTAATCGCCCAAGTGAAAAAAAAAAATCTTAAATAAGAATAACCCTATATTATACAGGGAGATTTAAAATTACAAATATGTTATTTTGGAAAATAAAAAAATAAACGGTTATGAACTTTTTTCAAATACTTATTTAAGTAAAATTAATAATTTACTGAAAAAAATTTTTAGTTTGCACCCAATCGTTTCAGGTAATGATAAGCGATAAAAAAAAATGTATAGGACTTTTTTAATAACTTTTTATGCTTTTTAATTAAACATTTAAAATAATATTTTTTTTTAATTTTCATTATTTTTTAAAATAATATTTTTGCCATTTTCCAGCGTCCTGTATACCTTAGGTTAATTTTTATTAAAGCTTTTACAGGTTTAGTATTTGTATGTATAATTACCACCAATTGTACTTAGGTTACACCGTGCAAATTTATACAGTGTGTCCAAGATAAGGATCCTAAGCATGGGAATCTCAGTACCTATTGGAGATACAGCTTAGGTTAAATTGAGAAAAAGTTGTGTGTTGTGTAGAATATTTTAGTTATTTAGCTTGTTTACAGGCCGTTTCAAAACATGAAAAATTTTCATGGCCTGCTGAGATATTTAGCAAAAACAAAAATTTGAATGTATCAATTTAATTTTTTTCTGACTTTATTTAAAGAAATATGAAAAAACTAATAACACTTTTTCATTGGCACTTCCTAGCTACTACAGAGTGGTATTTTTAGATTTTATATCCGACGTTTTATTTTCAAGAAACCATCATTAACTTTATTTTTTTATTTGGCTCGAAAAAAAGTACACCCTGAATCTGATCCCATTTTTTAATACAAATTTAACGATGTATCACATGTCATATATTAAATTTTAGTTAAAAGAATAATTGCATTGATTCTATTTTTTAAATGGATTTTTAGGTAGGCCTTGCAAACAAATGCTTTGACGTTAATACCTGTTACCGTGTCTGTAACATAATTTAATATCTTGATAAAATAGTAATTGTGGTTATTACCTTTTTCCTCATTTAACCTAAGCTGTATCTCCAACAGGTACTGAGATTCTTATGCTTAGGATCCTTATCTTGGACACACTGTATAGTGAACCAATTAAAGTCTTGATAATTAAAGGTCTTTTAAAAGAGTACTTCTACAGTCATCAATAAACGAATATGACTCAAGGGAAAGCTACCTTTATTTTTGAACTAAAAGAAAAATATTATTTGAAAAACTTGTTAACAATTAACAACACGATTATGTCATATTTTTAAAGAGAGTCTCCTATTAAAAATAACAAAAATACTTTTTATAGTTTTTTTGTTTTTGACATCCCACGAAGGCGTATGCCTAAATATCAGAGTACCGTAGGTGTCGGACTATTAGATGTTTAACCCATCGTTAACCCTGTTCCATCAACGTTGTCCAAGCACTGAAACATGCAGTTATGCATTTCACAGCACCTTTTAGACAACGCGGTAGTGCCACCACGGTCGTTATTTTTAAATAACTACTACCTAAATATGTCTCCCCGCTGGGAATCGAACCGTCGACCTCAGGCTTCGAAGATCAAAGCTCTGTCCACTGCGCCACGGAGGAGACAACAGACAGTTATCCTGTACAGACTGTCCACGGATGGGGCTAACAAGAGGACAAATTGACCAGTCGTTCTTCATACAAATTTTTGCTTTTTAAAAAAATTGGATTCACGAAAAGAAAATGTTGATTTTGTATACAGGGTTCGCAAAAACCTAAAAAATATTATTTTTCTCCAAGAGTAAACTACCTTTATTTTTCATTTTTAGGCAAAATGACATTTAAAAAAATTTAGAATAATATTTTCAATTGTAAACCACAAAAATAGAAAATTTTATCGAACTTCATAATTTGTCGAAAACGCCTTGATAACTTTCGTTTACAGCTGAAAAATTGGGTTGTGTAGGAATTTGGAGAGGGAACGTGTTTGAAACGCAAATTATGAAAGTTTTTTATGTTTTTATAAAAATTTAAAATAAATAATTTTTGATTACTCCAAAATCAGTTTCATGAATCTTTTTGATATCCTCGTAAAATTAATAGTCATTCAAAATGCTATTCTAAATAAATTTTATAAATGATATTTTGCTCAAAAATTAAAAATAAAGGTAGTTTACTCTTAGAGAAAAATCATGTTTTGTTAAGTTTTTGCAAACCCTGTATACATTGGCGTAGCCAGGTACCGGCAGGGGCCCCCGTAGCCATGGACAAAATTATTCATTATTTTGTAGATGTTAAATTTATACGTAGATTTAAGGACAGCACAACAATAAATACATTAAAAATATACAGAGTGTTTTTTAATTGCGGTAATAGTTATTTATTAGATAAGTGAGTTATATTACATATAAGTCACGCAAGAAAAGTTTAACTCTCGAGCCCGAAGGGCGAGAGAGGTAATTTTCTAAAGTGACTTATATGTAATAACTCACGTGTCTAATACAAAATTTTATCCAACACTTTCGTATAAATCGTTTTTAATATCGAAAATAATTTGAAAACGTCATCCATTATTTGTTACTTGTCATTGTCAACACCAGCAACAAAATTTTGTATTGTCTATAATTCACTAGTGAGCTAAAGGGTACTTTAGCTCACTAGTGACTTATAGTACACTTTATATCCTCAAAATCTGATCAATTATGTAGATATTATATGTAAGTGTTGGATAAAAGATATTAAAGGAATATATGCATATTTTATGAAAAAAAAAAGTTCATATGATCGTAGGTCTGAAAATGCATTGATTCCAAGATATAGGAAGTAAAACAAAAAAAATATCAATTTCCTAAATATTCTTTTACCAATTTTATTAAAATTTGATAGTGGTGTTTCGAGCGGCACTTATACGAATATTTCAGATAAAATTGTATGGCACTAATATTTCTGTAATTTTTGTATTTTATTTAAATTATCCTAATATTAGTAAGGCTTTCTTCTTCCTTAATTTTGTTTTTTGTTTCTTGCTTAGTTTTAAAGGAAAAAAATAAAATACTCTTCATTGCATATCCCTGGATCACCCAAGAAACATAGTACAAATTTTAGAAACACTTTATTTAGTTATTTTTATTTTGATGTTATTATTGTTTAGTTCTGCAATTGTTGTTATTGCTACATAATTTTAAAAAATATTATAAAAATATGTTTTCTATGTTTTGTGTGCCTTACTTGGTTCCACTAGAGATGCCAGTAGACTAAATATATTTAATTAATTTAACCCATAAGCCAATTACTACCATAAATAACACTGTCAAAAGTTATAAAAATCGCATAACAAGTAATTAATATATAATTATAAGTTTCCCACCCTGTATCTTGGAAACAATGCATTTCCGGACCTATGGTTATATATAAGTACACATTTTTTTTATAGAATTAGCTCGAAAATACGCGTTGATTTTTTTCTACCGCAATTTGGAAACTCTAAATATACAGTATGTACACGGATGGACTTAAGTAAAGGTACCTGTATTTTTTTTTATTTTAATTATTTCGAAAAAAGTTGTTTTCATAAAAATGTTTGCTTTATCTAAAATGCTTAAAACTATACTAAAAATTGCCGTAGGATATACAGGGTGGTTTAAAATCGCAAAAATCTTGCTTTGAAAAATCAGGGGAATCAAAAACATTTTTTTAAACTACCTAATTAAAAAGCATAAAGAAGTTATTAAAATTGTTTAATATTTTTTTTTACTGGTTATGGTTACAAGGGAAAATTAGGGTTATAGTTAAAAAAACTTATTTTTTTACAATCCAGTCAAAACATGTTTTTTTTAAGAATAAAGGCGTTTAAAAAATCGCCTTGTTGCTTACAGAGCCATTTAAAATTACGGAAATAGCAGTCATTTTCAGGTTACCAGTGCACATGATGTGTGTCAAACATCGATATACCAAATTTATTCTTCTACCTTAAAACGTGAAAACAAATATTTTGGGAAACCACTTTTTAAAAACACCATTATCAGTTTTTCACTGCCTGCCCCCTCAACAAAATCCTGGCTACGCTAATGCCTGTATACAAAATTAACATTTTCTCTTTGTGAATCCTATTTTTTTACCAAGCAAAAATTTTTATGAAGAATGACTTTTTTCGAGAAATGAAATTTTTGGTCCATTTGTCCTCTATTTAACCCCATTCGTGGACAGTCTGTAGAGATTAGATCGAATGAATTGCCGTAAGTTATCCTTATTGCCCTAAAATTTCAAAAAGGGTCAAAGCTTTGTTATTCCTAAAGCATTTAGGTACATATAGATCACTTCAAAAAACAGACAATAATTTTTGCTTTTTGTGGTTTAATAAGGATAAAAAAGTCCCTTTAGACATTTGTTCCACCATGTTTTCGTCTTATAGAGAACGCCTTTACACTTTAGATTTTCAAATTTATTTTTAAGTTTTTTATTATAATACTTAAAAATAAAAAGGTAATTAGGATTATGACAATAGGAAAAACGTCCACAAAAGTTCAAAAATTTGTTTTAGGGAAAATCTAGACATAAAATGAAGACATGAACATAGATTTAAAAATATAAAGTGTAAAGGCATTCTCTACAAGAAGAAAACGATGTGGAACATTAATCTTAAGGTACACACAAGCAAAGATTTACGTTTGTTTTTTAAAGTGATCGAAATGTACTTAAATGCTTTAAGAATAACAAAGCTTTGACATTTTTTGAAATTTTACGCAAATAAGGATAGTTTACGGCAGTTAATTAATTTCGACTTTATCTGTAGATATGGGGTAAGTTGAAAAAGTTATATTTTTTCTGATTTTTAAATAAAAGGCTTTACTTTTAAAGTATGATGACACTTTTAATTTTAAACAAGTTTTCCAAATATTTTTTTCTTTAGTACAAAAATAAAGGTAGTATTTTCTTGTGTAATATTTGTTAATTTGCACCAACCTCGTATACGCTATGGTTTAATTAAATTTTCGTTAGTGTTTTTTGACTTTCGATTAACGCAGAGATTTTTATCAAAAATACCTTTTTTGAGAAATCAAAAATACTAAAGTTTTTTATATCGTTCAACATTTCTGGCGGTCACTGTATACTGAGAACCGACCTTCCTGTAGGAAACCTTTATAGTTTGCTCTAAAAGGAAAACTACTTAAGTAAATAAAAAAAAGAATAAATACTTAAAGATAGAAAAAAAAATAGAAAATTGAATATTTAAGGAATGTGCTTAACTGCATCATCTTTCTAGTATAAACATATCATATTATGTGCCTAATAGAACAAGAATTAGCAAAGATACTTTGTGCTCTCAACATTACAATCCTACCACCAACCCTATTAATAACATCAAAATTACAAACGAGAGCAGCTACAACCATGACTCAACAATTTGACATACAACATCCTTACATTATTTCAGACTGGGATGAACATTTAAACGAACTTTTAAGCTTTATTCATACTACCATCATGCTAATAAACCAATTTTGGCGGAGACTAACTGTTTTCATATTTTAGTCCACAAAATTATCAGAAAACTAAGAGGTAGAGCCAAATAAGTAAATAAAAAAATTTCAATTTGTAAATGTACCTAGTGGCCTAAAATTAAAGATGTCCTGGTCAGAACTTCGCAGATCAACGAAACCAGAACTTAATTACTCGGGACCTCGTCAATTTGCGATAATACGGAATTCCAACTATTCCCCCAGTTCCTTACAAAATGCACAATATTATTTTTAAGGAAAAACACATTAAGCGTATCCTTTCTTCTCTTAACACCAAGAAATCGTCTGGGCTAGATGGAATACCAGCAATCGTTTTAAAAAAATGTGCCCCCGAACTTGGACCTATTTCAACCAGTCTCTTTCGAATTTCTTATGACACGGGTATTTTTCTAGACAGCTGGAGAGCTGCACGTGTCCAGCCTATTCCCAAGAAAGGATCTAAATTTTTTCCATCCAACTATAGACCTATTTCACTCCTCTCAATGCTTTGTAAAGTAATGGAGAAATCCATTAACTCGCAAATTCTTAGGTATTTAGAAAAACATAAAATTTTACATGACATGCAATACGGATTTCGTCACAAGAGATCTACAGCAGATCTTCTTTCCTTCGTTTTGCACAACTGGAACAAGTCTCTTGAGTTTCTAGGTGAGTCCCAGATCGTTGCTCTTGATATATCTAAAGCTTTCGACCAAGTCTGGCATGACGCACTTCTTAACAAACTTTTCTCCTACGGTCTTCCAACTAAACTCTGCTCTTGGCTCTCCAGTTATCTTTCTGATCGATGTATATCAGTCATTGTTGATGGCCACGCTTCAAGCTTTCACGAAATTAATGCTGGAGTGCCTCAGGATTCAGTACTAGCACCAATTTTGTTTCTTCTTCACATCAACGACCTTCTTTCTTCCACAACCAATCCCATTCATAGTTATGCTGACGATAGTACCCTTCACTCTACATTTCAGGTTCTTTAACCAATCTCTCAACCCGACTTGGAAAGCAAACGCAGGGCGATGCAGATATCTCTTTCACAGGATCTCAATTTGATATTGGATTGGGGCGCCAAAACACAGTCATGTTTCTTGTCGCGAAAAAATCATCAAACACTAACCTTTGCTTATAAGTGGCCAGGTTTTGCAAAGCTGGGACACATTTAACCTTGTGGGCGTCACATTTGAGAATAATCTTAATTGGCATAAACACATCATATCTATAGCCACCACGGCTTCAAAAAAGCTTGGATTTCTTTTCCGAGCCAAAAGTATTTTTCTCCTTCCAATTTATATACACTTTGTATGTGTCCCAAATTCGACCCTCTCTGGAATACTGTTCTCATGTCTGGGGAATGGCATACCTCAGCATTCTTGATGCCATTCAAAGAAGAGTTGTTCGTCTTATTAATATCCTTTACTTACTCAATGGTTTCCCTCTTTTGCCCATCTTCGAGCTGTGGGAGATCTATCGCTCTTCTATAGATACTTTTACGGCTTCTGCTCCGACGAATTATCCAGTATAGTCCCTCCTCTTACAGCTCCGAACAGAGAAACTCGTGGTGCCGCAAGTGCGCAGCCCTATACGGTCCAATTTGGACAAGCCCCGAACTTCCCATTTCGTTCGCTCTTTTATTCCTAGAGTTTCTAGACTGTGGAACCTACTGCCAGCGGAGGTCTTTCCTTCCCCCTCCCCCAAATCTTCAAGTTTTTAAGTCCCGTTTTAACAAACTTCCTCTTACCTTGCTTAAGACACCCACGGTACGTTAATATTTAGGTTTTTAGCATTCGTGGATTGTCCAAAGATAAAAAAAAAGAAAAAAGTGAAACGCTACAATAATTCTGTAAAAAGTAATGTAAATTCGCAGAACGATTTTCAACTACATAAGGCGACGACCCACAATATAAAGGTAGTAAAGTAAGAAAAAAAATACAACAGCAAGCAACAAAGATTTTTTGGCAGGACTTTAAGAACCTCTTGGAACACGTGACTTACATCCAAGTAAAACATAAAATCCTTTACCTTCAAAGAAATTTTAGTTTCGTTTAGCATTCCAGTCTAAAGGATATCTCAGTCACAAAATCAAGTGCCTCCACTTTAATCGATATTCATTAGCTCTTAATGGAAACCATTTTAATCCAAACCACTTATACAGCACCAAAGCTCCAACACTGTTTAGACCACCTCAGCAAGAGCAGCAGCTATATAACCCCAAATACATCGCTGAGGAACTATTTACCATCGAGCATGACCAAGCATCGTACGGATATGAAAATATTACCCACTAAGAGAATTTTATCAATATCAAAAACTACATGCACCTCAGACTCCACAAGAATTATAATATAAACAGAAAGAGATTTTTTAAATAGCTCCAAGCGCAAACGACAAAACGTAGTTAAACTGCACGAATACACAGATCAGTGTTGAATTTAGACATTTTCCGGAGCGGAATTTAATATTCCCGGGGGATCCTCAAGTAACTAAAAAAATGTATTATCCTAAAAACTTGTAGAGCAAAAAAAGTGTACAAACCAAAGCAACCGCCTACTTATTTTCTTGACTCTTTTATATACAGGGTCTGCAAGAATATGTGGGCAATCTCTTGGATTTATATAAAACACGTGAAAATACTTAATAAAAAATAAACACAGCCGGGTTATAACATAATATATGGTATTAGGTATTAGGCTATTGATTATGTACAAAAAAAGAGGGTAAAAAGAAACTACAACGTTAAAGAGGGTTTTATTATTTCATATCATTAATGAACCCCGAAATATTAAAAACCGGGGAGAGCTACCATTTAAAGGAGTGCGTTTTTTAAGAACTGGGTAAAAACAGCCGCTTTTCAGTTTTTTAAGGTTAGGTCAAAAACTATCTACTTTTTTCAGGTACTAGTCAAAAGAAAATTTGTTAGAAATTAAATTTTCCATCAAATAAAGCTTGCCAAATTTACAAAAATGTGCTCAAATAACGAAGCAAAAAAAAAAAACCACAAAAAAACGCGTTTTTAATTTTTTTCTTTAATTTGCCCTATAACTTTTTTCTATGGGGGTTTAGGTATAGGCATTAGTTAAAAGAAGAAAGACTTTAATTCCTTTTTACAAAATAACGCTAAGTAGAAAGAAGTCTTCAAAGTTCATAGTATTCTAGAAAATATGGTTATAATATATGAATTAATTATTAATGTGTCATACTCTAACAATTTTTGTTAATTTTTACGTTTTTTTAATTTATATTTTCTTCTACGACGATTTATTAATGCATAAAATAATATTGTTATTTTAAACAGGTACTATGGCTTATTATCCACAGCTATTACTCACACTCATTACTCACCTTCATTACCCACGGCGTCGTTTAAATATGCATAAATCCGATAATTTGTATATGATTTTGACAACCCAAAATATTTAAATATGAGTTTTCAGCCAAGGTTACTATTTTTTAGTCACATAGGAGTATAAAAATTTAAGATATGGATTAATTCCAATATTTACTATCAAAGCTTCTACGCCACAAGCGTCATAAAAATAAGGACGGCAATCAACTATTGCTGTCTTAACGCGTCGTTTAAATCGTGTGCGAGCAACAAAAAGAAGAATAATTGAAAGTGAGATAGAACTAATGACGCCGTGACATTTTTTCTATTGAATAGATCTCTACAAGAGACTATGGTTGCAGAAATTTAGGTATTAATTATTCTATGACCTGCAATGAGTGCTTAAGGGTCATTTACACCAGACGAGCGAATGCTCATTCTAACCCCACTCTATTAAATTTGTTTAGTTTAAACAGACTTAGAGCATTCCTTTGTTGTTTTATTCGCTGGAAATAAACTGCTGAGAATTCGAACGAAATAATTTAAATTTTAGGTAAAATTTTAAACCTAATTTTCTCAAAGACTACAAAAAATATTTTAGTGCGGTTTCCGGCAAATTTGGAAGCAATAATTATTCTTTATAATTACTTACATTGCAGCTTTGGTGTTACATTTAAGCGTAATCACCCTGTATAACGCTAACTTTTAAGCAAAGAGCAAGTGGACAAAAAGGTAGATCTATGTGTAAAAGTAAAGGTTTCAACATTTTCCAAATTTTTTCATAAGTTTTGTTTTTGTTAGCTATAAACTACAAAATTACCTTTTATAAATTTAAAAGTATTTTTGAAATCTGAGAATTAAAATACCGAAATGTTTTTTGTTTTATTTACTTTGCTTAGTTTGCGTAATAATGCTCTTGTTGTATGGTTGTTCAATGCTTGGATGTGATATAAACTATTGTCGTAATATATGGGAACTGTCTTTTATTGTAGAACTGGTTTCATCAAAACTTGGGGGTTTTGGGAATGTTAATTTGTTGCTGATACTTGCCATGTTGCCAGGTTTACCATTTAAAATTTATGAAAGCTAATTCTGTAGTTTATAACATGAGAGAAAACAAGAAATATGAAAAACTTTAAAAAATATTTACTTTTACACATAGATCTACTTTTTTGTCCACATGCTCTTTGCTTAAAACGTCAAACAGTAGGAGTTTATAGGACTAAAAGTGTTTTAGTGTTAGACAGGGTGACAACGCTAAAACGTCACTTTTTTAGTAAAAACATCATATTTTCCGATTTACGAGAAATATCAAAAATCTGCCAAAATTGTTTGTCACAAAAATTATCTGATTATTATAAAATTTTAAAGATTTAAAACTTATTTTATTTAAAAAGTTCCAGATCAACAAAATTTTCCAATAAAAGAACGTTAGAGTTACCACTCTGTATACAGTGTGGTCCATTAAGTATGCAACAAATGGAAAAAAAAATATTTGCAATTTGTTAAAAAACTTTATTCTTCATAAAAGTTAGTGCATGGTCTAAAACTCTATAAGCAGCAGTTATTTTTATTAAAAGTTCTATGGTATACAGGGTAGGTCAAAAGATTAAAAACTGCTTAAGAGTAAAGTACCTTTTTTTTCTACAAATACAAAGAAATGTTGAATAGAAAAGTTATTTAAAATTAAAAGTTATGCCTAAGTACCAAGTTATAGCCTCCTATTAAGTTTTTATTTATTTATTTTTTAATTTAAAGTTATCTGTTCTACACTTTCATAAAAAATTGAAACAAGAATTTTACAAGTTAAATAAGGACTTTTTATACGCATTTTATTATTCATAGTTTATTTGCCCTAATAAAAAGCATATTTTTAAAAATTTAGGGCCTTAATAAATACCCTTGCAATAAACTTAAAATTAGCGGTTAGCTAAAAAATTATGAATACAGTTCAGTTTTACAAATCCGCTTCAATTTGATTTAATTTGTTTGTTTAAAAGTCAGTTGGTTGAAACTACTTTATATAAATATTGAATCAGAATCATAAAAATTTGTATCATACAGGGTTAATTCCAAAATTTCCAAAAAAGGCCATGACTTGATATTTACGCATATACCTTTTGATTATAAATAACTTTGTTATTTAACGTTTTTTTTTTTAATTAAGGGTACTTTACTCTTAAGCAGTTTTTGCTTTGTTTGACCTACACTGTATATCATTTAACTTTTAATAAAACTAACTACTGCTAATACAGTTTTGGACCATGCATCAACTTTTATGGAGTATAAAATTTTCTGACAAATTGCAAATATAACACTTTTTCATTTGTTGCATACTAAATGGACCACACTGTATAAGAGGTAAGTTTAATACGAAGGCTGCAATGTAGGTAATCATAAAGACTAATAATTGCGTCCAAATTTGCCAAAAAACCACACTAAAATAGTTTTTGCAGTCTTCTAGAAAAATAAGTTTAAAATTTTACCTAAAGCAGTTTAGCTTTCGTAGATTAAGAAAGAATGCTCTTGTTCTAGCTCTAGGTATCGATTGCTAGAACTCTAATAAAACTGAGATTTTGGAAGAAGATAGTAAAGCTGAGTAAAAAATTGATGTTAAAATTGATTTTTTTAAATTGTGACTAAATTAGATAAACAAACAAGCCCCTGTTTTTATTTAGCAATATATATACCCAAATGCACAAGGAAAAAGGAAAATTTACGTAAAAACTATTGAAAATCGTTGCAGTATTACACTTTGACAAAACATATTTTGTTCAAAATTACCCTTAGCATATTTTAACCATACACTATTTTAAAGATAAGGAAATAGGTTTTCCTTCCCATGGAAAAAAGTTATGGGGCAAAATACAAAAAACGCGTTTTCGTGTTTTTGTGCTTCGTTATTTGAGCATATTTTTGTTAAAAACTGTTTTTTTTAAATTTTAAAAGCGTTATTTAATGGATTAAATTCCCTACAACTTTTTTGTTGACTACCACGTGGAATTAGTGCGTAGTTTTCGACATAACTTTAAAAAACTGAAAAGAGGCTTTCTCAAAAACGCACTCCTTCAAATGGTAGCATTTCGCGATTTTTTAATAGTTGGGGGACCATTGACCATATAAAATAATAAAACCTTTTTAACGTTGTAGTTCGTTTTTAAAGTATATTATCAATAGACTAGTATATTACCCGACTTCTTCTTTTTGGTTTTTATAATTTTTTATTTTTTAGTCAGTTTTATTATTTTTTAAAAGTCGGTTCATTTTTTTTCAAACTGTTTGTTTTTTGCTTTTTAGTTTACTACTATTAAATAGGTAAACATACACTAAAAAGCACTACTAGTCCCTATTTTAGTCATGGGCTTGATTTTCGGTAGATAATGAATGGCGTAAAGCGCCTAAAGATGTATAATAATGTTCCCATATAACTTTTTTGCCGGTAATGTACATTTAATTTATTGGCATTATCACACTCTTTAATGGCAAGGCAAAAAGGTATCAAAAAGACACAAAAGTGGGCAATTGGCCGTTATTGGGCCACGTGTTGCAGATAATGTGATAGCATCCGTCATTAATAAGTTATGATGAAAAAATGCATTTAGGATGATGGCATCCATCATTAATAAGTAATTGGCAAAAAGATAACAAAAAACATGAAAGTGGGCAATTGGCCGTTATTGGGCCACGTGTTGCAGATACTGTGATGGCATCCATCATTAATAAGTTATGATGAAAACATGCGTTTAGGATAATGGCATTTATCATTAAATAAGTATTGCAAGTTTTATACGTTGAATGTCCCAAAATTTAAATAACATATTTAGAATTTTGTAATTGAAAAAAATTAGAAAAAAGGCAGGAAAACCATATTAATAAAAAAATTACATAATATAAATTTTTATACAGTAACAATAAACCATAAAAATTAAAGGTATGTAATAAAATTTAAAAAAAAAACACTTTAAAATAGTAAGTATTCAAGGGACACTTAAACTCAATTTTCAGATTCAAAACATAGGGAGAAATATTTTAAAGGAGTTAAATGTCAAAAAAACTATTAAATTTATTATTATTTTTTATTAACACGTCTTTAAAAGTTTTAATAAGGCAACTCCCTAATTTCATATATTTTTTAACTACAAACTTAAAAGGTTTTAAACAAAATGTTTACAGCTCCTAAGAGTCTACTTGTATAACTCGCCTTCTCGACTAGCCATCACCAATTAATCACACAACACACCAATTAGGTAATAAATATACTTAATTATGTCTATTAAAAAACTCTTTTCTTTAAAAAAGAAACTAAAAAACTAAAAAACCACGAAGAATCAATTGCACAAAGCGGTCAAACAAAAGCAATTTTTCTTCATCTGTCAAAATCGTTAAATCTTGTATTTCGGCTAAGCGGGAAATTTGAATTTGTCACCTTCGGTCGAAATTAACCTAGCTAATTTTACCATCATTTAATTTTTATTCTCTCAAAAATACAGAATAAACATTTTGTTTGACTTAATTTTTATTTGAATGATTTGTAACAATAAAATATTATTAAAAGACAATTTCCTTTAAATTATGTAAAAAAATAAAACAGATCAAAAAATTACTTCAATGTTAGTTAAATACCAATGTTAATAATATGGATTGAAAAGTATGAATATGCGTTGAAGGTTTGCCTTCAAAAATCCAATATTTTTTTGCCTGCAACAAAAAGGCATGCTTTTTTTAATCAGGATTAGTATGCCGCCATTTTTGTATGCTTGCTGGAAATTCGCCTGCATGTAAAATTTATTGCCAATTGAGTGTTAATTTAGGGTTGACTTTTTAATGGGTATTATATGTTGGCATAATATTGCCACCAATTGCCAATGCCAATATGAAAAAGGTATATTGCGAGCAAATAGTGTTTGCTGGGTTAAGACCCAAATAGCTTTAATTTAGAAGGGGTGCTACTTAGGGCTACGCATATTAACACCGGGTAGTGATGTCTAGCGGTTCTATTGTAATTTTTAAAATATTTTACATTAAAAAAAAATATAAAAAATAAAATACACTGTATAATTACAATTATTCTAGAGGTATATAATAAAACAATGGTATTGGTCCTGGTAATGTGTTTAAAACAGCTCCAAATTGTGGCTAAAGAGCTTAAAAGATATATTTTAGAATATAACTGGGTTACAACTACTTGGCAGTTAAATGGTATTTTTGGCGTTTAATTAATTAATATGTTAATAAATTTTAAATGTTACTTTTAGTTAAAAGCAATAAAGAAGTTAAAGGCACTAAAATGATACTTACTGTTTAACACATTTACCATTTTATCTAATACACTTTCTTCAGATCTAAAATTTGTCTTGCAATTTTTGTTTAACAGATAAACAACTTTTCCTAGTTTTTACCGATACAGTCTAAATAAAACTTAAAATAAAAAAAAATGTAACACAGAAAAAGCAAAAAGCACTTGTCTTTATTAGAAATAATATAGAAAAACTTGAAATAACTATACAGAGTGTCTCTAATGGTACGAAAAATATGCTACCACAAATTTCTGAGGCTGAAATATGACGATTTAACGAAACTTACCTTAGTCCAAAAGTGATTTCAGAAAAACATAAAGTTCAAGGGGTAAATTTTTTTATTAATAATTTTGTTGGTGATAAGTATACTCTCACCATATTTGGCTAAAGAGAGTTTTGGAGCGTAAAAAATCAAATCTGCTCCCATTTTAAGTAATAAATTTAGAAGGAGCCACCTGTTGTATCTTGCAATTATTTAATATCAAATTACTCTTTTAAGCCACACTGTATTTAACTTTTTGATAAAAGGTTATATCCTTTAACATAATAAATATACAAAACGGGTATGCCTGGTAAAAGTTATTTTGAGCAGCCGTTTTTTAGATATATGGATTTTAAAAAATCGTTTCTTGTATGGCCAGGTCTAAACTATACAGGTTGTTTTAAAATAGGAGGCCGATCTTTAAGAGAAAGTAAATCCTAAGGTGATTTTAAAAAGGTAAGTTTAAATAAACCTATGTTCTAATGCCTTAAGTACTGAGATACAGAGTGATAAAGTTTTACAAATATAGGCTTTTGTTGCCACTCTGTATCACAAAACTTAATACATTTAGGACATAGGTTATTTGAACTTTTGTTCTTAAATTCACATAAGGATTAATACACTTAAAGATCAGCTTCTGATTTTTAAACACCGTGTATAGCTTGGACCTGCCCTGATAGGAAGTTTTTTTAAATCCAGATATCTAAAAAACTGCTGCTTATATTTTACCAAGTATTTCTTAATTTAAAATGTGTTTTAAAAAAAGAGACTTTTCATCTAAAAGAAAAATACGGAGTTGTTTAAAAAGTTTTTCTTTTAAGATACTGCGTGGCGCTCTTAAAAACTAAAACGAAAGCAGATTTTAATTTTTTGGCACCTAAAACTCACCTAGCCAAATATTTTGACAATCAACTGATTATTAACAAAAATAATTATAAAAAACTAAAGCCCAATTAAACTTGTGACACCCTGTATCTTCTAAATCATCTACTTTTAGAAAAAGGCACATTGGGTTAAATCTTTCTCTTTTTTTCTCAGAAATGTGTAGTAGCATTCTTTCCGCAACTTTTGCAGACACCCTGTATAAGACACTTATCTAAAGTTTTAATAATAAGAACTTAAAAATATATTTTATACAGTTGCGACGTACTCCTTTATTAGATGTTATTTATTTGGGTACACTCCAAGTCAGATTAAACATACAAAAAAAAAATTAAAATAACTCAGTAAAAAACTAAAAATCAACGTTTCGGTGGCAAGTCTGCCACCGTTATTCAGATAAAATTACTTAAAAATAATTTTTTAAAAATTTGCTATTAATTAGGGTTTAAAATTTAAAATTTTAGCTTTATTTTTAAAAGATTCTGAAAGTCGTTTGACATTAAATGTCAATTTTTTTGTTGTGTTATAGAGTCATAGGGACATACATAACTAGTTGCTATTTATTATTTATAATACAAAAACGTTATATGTTAGTTGATTTGAGTTTTCCTGGAGATACTTCAGCATCTAACAAAGTTAAGCATACTTCTTTAATAAACATGAAATGTATGTTTTGCGATATACAGGTCTGGAAACGAAACCGCCGACCATTAAATACGTTTATTTAATCCCTTCTACCAATCTGCTATGTACTCTCCTACAATTCCCCTCTGCCGCAAACGCGCCGACCTTTCCGCCGTATCCAATGATTTTAAAGTTTTATTTTTAAAATTATTGGATGTATCAAGCAAGGCTGAGCACTATCGCTTATCGTCTGACGGTGATACGGCTCAGCTCGAACACTCCACCTTCAATATTATGTATTTTCCTATGGTCGGCGGTTACGTTCCCGTACCTGTGTGGCCATTTTGGCTCAAATTTTAGGGTATAAACTGTTAATAATTAAAGTCAATTGACTAAAATAAACTTCCAGATAATCTTAAAAAATATATTAAAAAGTTAAAAATAAAGGTTTAATAATGTCTCAAAAAGAAATCTGTTATTTAGTTATACTGGTTAATAAAACAATTTTTCTGTAAAGCTTATAAAACTTACAAAAAAAAGATGCCTATTACTTACCACTATACCACTGTATTCTTAAAAAATATTAAAACACATGTTACATATTTGTAAAAAAATAAAAAATTACCAGATTGTACAAATATTGTGCAATATTATTAAATTTATTTTATGTAATATAATTTAAATTCTTATTTCACACACAGTCAGATCAAAGTCGAGCATAAAGTACCTTAACAAATAACAAGATGTTCTCAGCTACTCTGCTTCGCCGAGTTTAATCTGAGGTTATTTTTTTAATAAAGAGGTTACGATTTCAAAAGAATTAAATGGTTAGTAAAAAGAATATTACATTTACCTTAAAGATTTTACCTGCGTTTTTCAAAATCTTGTTATAAAAATTCGATCAGATATTAACGAGGCAAGAAACCCATAAAATTAGGTTATTTAGAAAAACGTGTGAAGCACTTTTTTTCGCCCTTGCCTAAGCTTAGGAAAAATATTGCTAAGTAAAGAAAAATTCTATATAAAACCATTTGTTACCAATTCCAGCCTTAGTCCTTTTATAAATTTATATCTTTTAATAGTTATTTTTAGTTTTTATAAAATATCCAAAATCATGGCAACTTACTTGTCCTACTACCAAAAAATTGTTGGATTAGATTGGATACCAACAAAATTTTGTTTCCAATATTTGCTAGCCTCTTTCAAATTACCGATCTAAGAAGAAATCGAAATATAATGTCTCGTTATCACTTAACTTTCCCCTTATTTAATATATCCCAATAGTAACATACGAATTTAAGGGGCCTTTAAATTCCTCGTAAAAATGTGCCTATTATAATTGCCTGTTATAAACAACAATGATAAAAAAAACTTTCTGTTTACTTTTTATTATTATTTATCTTTTATTGACTTAAAATACTATCATTACATAAATTTGTATTTAAATCATAACCTATTAAATAACGCAATTTCCTGTATAAAAATTATGTCACCTCTGTGTCACATAGTTCGCACATTGTTATTGTTGCATTTTCTTGGTTGTCTGATATTTTTACAGGTTCAGTCTTCATCATTACATAAATTTTTAATTAAATCATAACCTATTAAATAACGCAATTTCCTGTATAAAAATTATGTCACCTCTGTGTCACATAGTTCGCACATTGTTATTGTTGCATTTTCTTAGTTGTCTGATATTTTTACAGGTTCAGTCTTGGTAGAATCTATTTCCTCGATAGAAGTTAAAGAAGATTCGTTAGTAGTAATTAATTTATTAAAACCTTCCACTGGTATTTTATTGGTGCAATTTATTCCCGATTGAGAGTCACTTTGCAATAATTCAATTGCTTCTTGGGAAAAAGAGATTTCTGGGAAAGGAACTTGTTTTGTCGAGATACAAGGTGTATTTATCTCTTTCATAGTTTTTCTTCTTGGGAGTTCGTGGATATTTTTCATTTTTTACTTGAGGATAACTGGAATTTTAAACTAATTTTTATTATTTTTTGTGGTTTCAAAGATAGTTGTTTTCTCATTTTCTTTGAAAGCTTTTTTATTTATTTCTGTTTCTAAAGATTCATGGGCAGCTTTTTCTTTGGTACTGTAAAATTGATCAAAGCTATATTTAATAATTTCTGTTGCTTGTTCTTCTGTGGTAATAATGGTAGTTTCATTGGTATTTTAAATTTTTAGTTTTTTCATTATTTTTGTCAACAGCGTTTGTTATTTTCGATTCAATACCAACTGCTTTTTCTTTTTCTAGTTTTGCTTCTTCCTCGCTGTTATAATTATCATTAGATACATTTTTGGTATTTTTAGTATTTTCATAACTTTCAGTTTCTTTTATGTTTAACATATATTGGTGGTTGTAATAATTTTTTGAATACCGTTTGTTATTTCTAATTTGTTACCAAATCCTTCTTTCTTTTTTCCTCCTTCTTCTTCTATTCCTTCTCTTTTTCTTTTTTACTAAAGAAATCTTAATAATACTTAATATTTCTAATTTTCGCATTTTCAGTACTTTGAGTGACTTCTTTATTTATTTTAGTACATATATCATCTTTTCAATAACCTTTAATATTTTTGATACGTTACCAAATTATTTTTCTTCTTTTTTAAAGTATAGTCATTAGAAACATGTTTAGTGTTATTAGTATTTTTATTACTTTCAGTGTCTTCTATGTTTGTATTAGTGGTTGTAATAATTTAAATAACTTTTTGGGGAAGTTCGTTAGTATTGATTTGTTTCCACTCCTTCTTCCTTTTCTTCTCGTCCTTTTTCCTCTTTACCAGTATAAATCTTATAAGATAAATAATTTTTGGTACTTTTAGTATTTTCTATGTTTACATTTGCGGTTGTAATAACATTTTTAGTAAAGTTTTCTAATTTTGATTTAACTCCTTCTGTTTCTTCTCTTTCTGCTTCCTAAGTAATAGAATAAATCTTATTAGATACATTTTTGGTATTACTATTATTTTTATTACTCTCAGTTTCTTCTTTGTATATTTTAGTGGTCGTACTACTAATTTTATCTCTGCCTTCTCGACTGCCTACATCGGTATAATCAGAAATTTTAGATTTGATTTCCATTTCCTTTTCATTAGTGTACAGGGTGTTTCATTTTCGATGGTTTTACAGGGTATCTCGAAAACCATAAGGAGGATCAGAAATCTAATATAGAGCTCTCGATTTTTTTTTTTTGAGAAAACAACTGTAGTTAAAATAGTTCATGGCTATTGCGATTTATCTCGGAGCTATGGGGTAATTTTCAGATTTGGATTACAACTTCATTTAACTCGTTTGATATTAAAGTTATTAAAAATCTTTAAATAGATTTGTGTAATTTTTTCGAAGAGTATTGTAATGTAACAAGTTGTTTTTATGTTGAGCCGTTTACTCAACTTATGTTTTTCTGATGGAACACCCTGTATATTTTTATTTATATTTTTTAGGCTCGTTTTCAGCTTTTTAAAAATATTTATTAGTAGGTATTTTTATTTAAAATTTTACCAAAACATTGCATTTCCCTTAAATTGGGCTTTCTTTATAGAAGGCCATGTCAGAAAATAAAAAAACATTTTATTTTTTAATAATCTTTTTTTTATTTAGCTCTCCCACCTTGATATCCTGTTAAATATCAAAATTTTATATTTTAAAGTTATTTCAATTAACTTACTTTAGAGCAAAAAAATATGACTTCATTTTAGAAAAGCACTATTACTGAAGAAAATTGTATATTTACTAAACGAAACTAAAATAAATATGTATTAGATATAGCCTATTTAAAATATCAAAAAACAAAAATTACAATAAATGTTTAAATTAAAGTGTTCTGTAATAGGTATATTTATTTTATTTGCATTAAGTTAATATTACTTTTTTCTGTAATAGTACTTTTTATACTAGTCATATTTTTGAACTTATCTATTATTGTTATGCTATTTATTATTAGTATTTTATTATATATATTATTATATTATATTATATGTATATTATTTAAAACAAAAAGACATATTTATTTTTTTGAAGCTTAGGTAAGTTAAGAAGAATAGGTTAAAAATATAAAGATAAATTTTTTAAAAAATATCTAGTTAGAGAATTTAAACTAAAAAAAAATAGGTATAAAAATGATGTTTTGGTATTTTTAGTCATGGTCTCTTTTTTTTAAAAAAAGCCAAATTTATGAAAAATGCTAGTTTTCAGTAAAATTTAAAATAAAAAATACATAATGGTATATATTTTTAAAAGCTCAAAAGACCTCAATAAATAAAAACAAAAATATACAGGGCGTTTAAATAAAAAAACATAGGTTGGGTAATTTTCACAAAAACTGTTTAACTTAGAAAAACTAATTACACCACCATATTCTACAAAAAAACTACACAATAAACATATCTAAAGTTTTTCATAACTTTAATACCAAAGCGTTAAAGAAAGTTGTAAAAATTGGTAAAATCTGAAAATGACCCTGTAGCTCCGAGATGGATCGCAATAGTCATGAACTGTTTTTACTACAGTTGTTTTCTTTGAAAAAGAGATCGAGAGTCCTATATTAGAATTTTGATATTTTCTACGGTTTTCAAGATACCCCGTAAAACCATCGAAAATTAAACAACTTGTTAAATTTAGTTGTAATACTTTTGTGTTTAAATTATTTGATTTTATTGTACTTATATATTAACTTGTTCTTTTATATTTACCTTATTTATTAACTATACAGTGTGTCTGTTTAAGTTGGCGTCATATAGGAAACTTACAAAACCTTAAATACAATTATTGAATATCAAATTGTGTCAGTCATATACGAGGTTTGACCAAAAATGCAATTTTTGCTCAAATGTAAAGTAACTGTATTTTTGCTAATGTCGCAAATTGTTATGAAGAAAAAATGTCAAGAATTGAAAGTTACTTCTAAATATGCAATTTTTTTATTTTCGAAAAAAAAATTTTTTTTTAAAATCGACAAAAATTTAAGTTTGTACATTAGCGCAATGTAATTTTGTTTCTTTTGACCAGAATACATTTAAAAAGTTTATTTGAAATAGTCCTGTAACTTATTGTTCAAAAATGGCCCGATACTTCGGTTTTTGAGTAGAAGCAAATGCTTTATACAGTGAATAAAGTATGTTAGCATTAGTAGATTTTTGAACAGACCCAGCTCAAAAGTCCTACTGGCACCCCCCACCCCCTTAAAGTTAATTAAGGGATTGATATAGTTTTTTCTAATATCTACTAAACGGTAAATGATAAAAAACTGATTTTAGTGTCGTTAGATACCAGGTTATGTTTGTGTGTGGAATGTTGTAATTAGGTATTTTAGGTTGTGTTTTCTGTGTTTGTTTTTATTATTGTTATATACAGGGTGTTCCAGGAAAGATGTTACAAGAGGGCAAATGGAACAAAAATTTTTGAATTTTATAACGAATTTTTGGGCAAACCGGTCGCCTGATCCAAAACTAATAAATACAAAACTTTACTTCAATTGGTATTATACAGGGCGAGTTAAAAAATTGACAGAAATATTTTTTTTACTAAACGTGTTTAACTTTAAATTTTGACATAAAATTTAGTTCTCTACAACATTTACCTATACAATTTTGTCCTATTATTAAAAATAAACTACTTTACTCTTGGTCATTTTTCATATTTTTAGTTATAACTTGCCCTGTATATTACCAAATGAAATAACATTTTGTATTTAATAGTTTTGGACCATGCGACCAGTTTTCCTAAAAGGACGATTAAAAATTCCAAAATTTTTGGTGAATTTGTCCTCTTGAAACACCTATCCTGGGAGACACTATATAAGCCATATTTGTTGTTACCTTTATAATAAAAAGTTATTATAATACTGTTGGTATTTATTAAAAAATATAATGAATCAAATTATAAAACAAAAGAAATAAGTAAGTAAGTAAAATGTAAGGTATAATTACTAATTAATAAATCTAAAGTGAAAAATAATCTTTTAAAATTAATAGAATAACATTAAATATTTCGATTTCTAGGTACTCTACTGGTGTAGTACTAATTTGGTACATCACTGGTAGCTTTATTTTAAAAGATAATAGTCTAAATGATAACTTTGGGGTTAGTTGTTTATGTTGTTTTTTTTTGTTAATGGTTTAAAAGATATATGGTATAAAGTGCCGTATGGATACTCCCCTTGACTTTTTTTGTTGTGGAATCTTACCAAAAAACAAAAATATTATTTTTATTATTTCTATTATGCGCAATAAGGTAATATTACCAATTATAATAAGTTAAGTGAGAAATATTCTGAAAAAATAAAATAAAAGTATAACATTAAAAATTTCTATTTTTAAGTACCTACTACTGGTGTAGTGCTACTTTTGTACGCCACTGGTAGCTTTAATTTAAAAGAAAATAGTATAATGTTATACACCATTCGATAGGGAAAACTTTGGCCTTAATTTTTTATGTCTTATATTCTTTTTGTTTGGTAGACGGTTTGGAAGATATATCGTAAAAATGCCTTGTGGATGCTCCCCTCCAACTTTTTTATATTGGAGATTCTTACGTAATAAACAAAAATACAATTTTAATCATTACTATTTTGCAGAATTTTGTGCTCTATCTAAGGACACTAAAATCAGTTTTTTATCATTTACCTTTTAGAAGAAATTAGAAAAAAATATATCAATCCCTTAACCAACTTTGAGGGGAGTGGGGGTGCCAGCAGGACTTTTTGAGGTGGGTCTGTTAAAAAATCTACTAATGTTTACATACTTTATTCACTCAAAAAGCATTTGCTTCTACTCAAAAACCGAAGTATCGGACCCTTAAGTCACTAAGCTATACGATATACAGGGTGATCATTTAAAAACTTTCCATTCAAGTTATCTTCAAAACGAGACAGATTTGAGAAAATCGCCGAAACACGTCAAGATATTTATTGAGGGAGAACGTTTTTACAAAAATTGGACAGCGCCCCTTTAACCCCTTAACCACTAGGGCCACCACCCCAAAATTCCTAAATGAGAAGGCGGGTCAAGTGATACATCATTTTAAAGCTCCTGACGAGTACTTTATAACCCTAGAATATGAAGTCAATATCTTCACCTATTACAAAATGGCGGTACTTTAAAAATTACCTAAATACCTGATTTGGATGGCCATATTTCCGAAACTAATAAAGTTAGATGTACTTAATGTAATATTTTCTTAAAGCTCATTTAAAGATCTTTTTAATGGTAAAATAATATACAGGGTTCTAAAATAAAGAAATATGTACTTTTTCTTCTACCCTGTATATTACTATCAGTATCACCATTAAAAAGACCTTTAAAAGAGCTTTAAGAAAACACCACATTAGGTACATAATAATAACATAACTGTATTAGTTTCGGAAATATGGCCATCCAAATCAGGTATTTAGGTAATTTTTAAAGTACCGCCATTTTGTAATAGGAGAAGATATTGACTTCATATTCTAGGGTTATAAAGTACTTCTCAGGAGCTTTAAAATGATGTATCACTCGACCTGCCTTCTCATTTAAGAATTTTGGGGTGGTGGCCCTGGTGGGTAAGAGGTTAAAGGGGCGCCGTCCAATTTTTTGTAAAAACGTTCCCCTTAATAAATATCTTGACGTGTTTCGGCGATTTTCTCAAATCTGTCTCGTTTCGAAGATAACTTGAGTGGAAAGTTTTTAAATGAACACCCTGTATATAACCATAAAATGTAGTGCACTAATGTACTTAAATTATCACCATTATCGCAGATTTTTTTTGTAAATAGACAAAATTGCATATATAAAAGTAATTTTTATTTATAAAGATTTTTCTTACAATTTTTTTTGATATTAGCAAAAATACTGGTTCTTTACTCTTAGGCAAAAATTACATTTTTGGCCAAACCTAGTAGATGACTGATACAATTTGATAGTTGATGGTTCCTTTTAGGTTTTAAATCATGCAGAACATTTTATAAAGAATAACTTTTTTTTTGTTAAATTAATAATAAAAAGATTTTCATATGACGCCAAGTTACGTAGACACACTGTGTACTTACTACTTAAAGTTGTTGGAGTAGTTTTAAAAATTTTAGTATTTATGTTAGTTTCTTCCATCGTAGCTTTATTTCAATCCTTTTAGTTTTAATCTTATTTTCGTTTTCTTTTTATCATAATCTTTAACTGTATTCTTTTTAAATTCAGTTTTGGATTCTTCTTTTATAGTAGTCCCATTATTATTAATTTTACTATGAGTACTTTGTTTTCTTAAACTTGTTATATGTTTACTTAATGTAGTTTTAAACTTGTCATTTCCTTTTTCTTTCTGTCTCTTAGTTAATCCTGTTTTCATCAAATTCGTTTTCTGTTTTAGTCTCTAACAAGAAGTAGATTGTTTTTTTTCCTACCTCTTTATCTTCTTTGATTTTTAGGTTATTGTTAGTGTTGTTTATCAATCAATTCTTTAATAGTTTAACTTTTATCTGTTGTTAATATGGTGGCTTAACTATGTTCATTACTTTGTTGTACAACGTCGGTTTCTTTAAAAAATTTTGAAGCATGAGTTTCATCTGTTTTTTCTCCTTGTTCTTGCTTTTCTGTAACATCTTCTTCTTTCGGCTCTTCGGCATTATCTTTAATTTTCTCTTCGTATTTTGGCTTGTGGCTTTCTTTTGTTTCTTGCGTTGGTGTTTGTTTTGGTTTCTTTTTTTTCTCTGACTCTAGACCTTTTTTTTCTTTTTCTGAATACTTCAGTTCTTCTTGTTTTCCTTAAAAATAATAACATATGGTTTAATCGTAGTAGTAGTAGTAATAGTAACAGCATGCATATATTTTTTAAAGAAAACAATCCAACTTTACTTACAAAGTGAAATAATAAACGAAATAAAAATAAAGTTTGTTAAATTACTGCACTGATTTATTGCTAATGTTCTTAGAAGCATTTTTGTGGTAATTAATATAGAAACTGATATAAAAAAATATACTATAAGACTGTAAAAAAGCCTTTTATGGTTGGGAGGTTTTTATTGTAGCTTATTTGACTTAGAGTTAAAATACTGTTTATGTAAATTAGGAAGCACTGTATTTTATAAACATATTCATAATATTTAAAGTGGCATGTGGCCATAATCAAAATATTATAAACCACTTTTAAACATAGCAGCCGGATCATCAGCTGACAATATTTAACCTAACGGCTTATTGTTTTACGTAGGTTACGGATTACATACACTCCTAGTAAAAAACCAGACATACAAAATTTTGTTCTGTTGTGTTAAATAACTTTTTGGTTTTTTACCGATTATAATTAACCTTTCGGCCAGTTGTAGCTTTTTTTTATCAAGATTATTATTAATTATGGGGATTACAAAAACATTTATACGATTGGGTGCTATACAGGAAAAAGTCAGTTTTGTCCCAAATTTTCGAACACCCTGTAGAATAATTTAACATCACAATTTTTAACTAGTGTTTAAATTTTATTTTGTCTCCTAATATTTTCTTTTTTTTATTTATGTCGGTATCTCTATTCTAAAAGAAAATACAATTTTTTAAAGAAAACAATCCAACTTAATTATGATGGTCATAATATACGCTAGAGTCTGCTACCGACGTCATCATTATTTGCGCGAAATCTCCTGCATTTAAAATGTTATTAATTTCCTAAAATCAAAACTTTAAAATGCCTTCTCCCATAGTAACGATACGAAGCCTACAAAGCCGCGATCAAAAGGGAGATACAGGAGATTTTGCGCACATGATAATGACGTCGGTGGCTGCTTTACTAAACGGGCGAACTTTACAATGCAAACATATTGGGGAAACTTAGGTTTTGAATGGTCATATTTCCAAAGCTAATAAAGTAAGTATATCAAATGTGGTATTTTTTAAAGGCCTTTAATTGATCTTTTTACCGGTGATATAATATACAGGGTGTTTATTTTTATTTTTAAATCCTATTTTTTTGTCGTACCCTGTATATCTTAAGGGATAACAAAAATCTAATTACTAATTTATTATTCTCATAGTTGTCAGCATGATAGGAATATGTTTGCTAAGATTTATCTTTCTGATAATATATATTTTTTAAGCTGGCATTTACTACATATTGACTTCATATTAAATGCTACAACTAACTCATCCTTAAAAAGAGAAAAATAACATATACAGAGAAATCACTGTTAGTACACAATTTTATTTTCGAAATATAAAAGTTAACGTCACTTTTTCTGACAGTCGAAGGCTATCAGCCTAATAAATATTGGTGAATACGGCTGGAAATAAACTAATATTTGTATATATTCTTATATCTGGCAGGACAATTATACGTCCTGAGCCCTACTGTGGTATTCCATCATGCCAAGTAAGGTCATCTATTAGATCATGGATTATGAGGGAATCACAAGACTGGTGGATGAGAACACCAGGACACCGTCAAGCGAAAATATTCATTAAGGCTTACTCGCCAGAATTTACGAAACACCTTCTGAATTATAACCGGAAGGCAGTAAGAATAATAGTGGGTCAACTAACAGGTCATTGCAGACTAAATAAACAACACCTGGAAACCATGTGCCTGGCAGAAGAAAACCTATATAGATTCTGCCAGGAGAAGGAAGAAACCACAGAACACGGATGGTAGCCCTTTGTCGTCTGCGGTTTGCTAGGCTGGGTGAAGAAAACCTAAAGCGGCAAGATTTACCAAGGAGCCGGTTTCAAGTTTGCGGAGTCTGATTAAACAGACCGGCTTGGATACCGTGCTTTAACCTATGGACGGAGGACACACAATAAACCTGAGCAGGTTGCAGTGTTAAAGGATATGCAATCCAATTCCTAATCTAATCTAATATATTCTTATCATAAAAAAGGATTACAAAATTGTAAAAGCATAGCTACACACAGATTTTATTGTCTTTTTAAAAATTTGTGTTTTCTTTTAGAATAAAGATATTAATAAAAATAAAGAAAAACAATCTTAAGAAAAGATAAGGCTTTAAGATCCAAAACACCGGTAAAAAATCGTGACGTTAAATTATTCCACAGGGTGTTCGAAAATTTGAGTCAAAATGGAACATTCGGCTCATCCCTGTATAACACCTAATCCTATAAAACTTTCTGCAAACCCCATATTAAATAATAATCTTGATAGAAGAAACTACCACTGGACGATAAGATGATTAAAATCGGTTAAAAAACTAAAAAGTTATTTAAGACGTTTTTTTGTCTAGGAGTGTATTATAACCGCTATACGGACGCTATCGTCCGACCAAAAAGTGACGCGTTCGCTCAAGCCGATACCCTAAACATGCCAATTTTGAGCCTTATGGTTTCTTGACTGTAACCCTTACTATTTTTGGCACAGTGTTTAAATTGCATGTAAAACCTTGCTGTAAACTTGTCCGACAAAAAAGTAACGCGTTAGTCCAGTCCGACATCCGAAACATGTCAATTTTAGGCTCTATGGTTTTGTGACTATAACCTTTACCATTTGTTACATATCGTTTAAAAATTGTATGTAAAACATCATGAGTGGTATTGTTTCGGGACATGATCAGTACACAAAGTGAACTAAGTAAAACTAATGATTGGAATTACTTACATGTCAATAAACTGAACAAAGTGAAACTGGTCATGTCTCGAAAGAATACCACAACGACAAAAAAGTGAGGCAAAATCTGGAAACACGGGAAAAAAATATTCAAAAATGTTTTAAAGTATTTTTTATCAATATTTTTACTCTAAAGTTCGAAATTAACGATTAATTTGTATTTATATCATACAGGGTGTCCCAACTCTATACAGCAAATTACTTCACTCCTGTACAAGATACAAAAATAAATTTAAGATAAAAAATGTTTATTTGTATAAACTTTAAATGAAGACACACAAATAGATTTTAAAATCTAAAGTGTAAAGGAGCTCTTTATAAAAGGAAAACGATGTGAAACATAATCTAAAGGAACTTTTAAATTTTAGACTTATTGAACCACAAAAAAGCAAAAATGAACTTTAATGCTAATAATAACAAAGCATTGACATTTTTTTAAAATTAAAAGAAAATAAGGATAATTATCGGCAGTATATTTAATTTGATCTTATCTCTATACGGGGTAATTGAAAACGTAAGTTTTTTGTCCAATTTATTAATTAGAGGCTCTGCCTTCAAAATGTGATACAACTTGTAATTCTAAATAAGTTTTTCAACTAATATTTTTCTCTAAGTTCAAAAATAAACGTAGTTTATTCTTTTGTCATATTCGTTAATTTGCACATACCTTGTATACGCTATGGTTTATTAAATTTTTAATTAGTTTTTTGTAAGTTTACGTTTAGGCAGGGATTTTTAAATTTTTTTTTTAAAGAAATGAAAAATAAAAAAGTTTTTCATATTGTTCAACATTTTTGGCGGTCTCTATATATTATTTCCATTTAAATAAAAATTAAACAAATCCTTATCACAAACTCTAAAGGCTTAGAAATGACATGTTCGAGGTACAAGGAACCCCCTAAATAGGTTTTAAAAGTGAATTATGAAGTTCATTTTATTGCTGGCCCAGGCACTATTAACATATCAAATGTGGTATTTTGTAAAACCTGTTTGGAATATCGTTGCAACAGTATCATAATATAAAGGGTGTCTTATTAAAAAATAGAAATGGCCATATTTCCAAAATTTCTAGGAAATAGATATATCAAATGTGGTATATTTAAGAAGACCTTTTACCTGATGACAAAATATATAGGGTGTTGCAAAAAAATTGTGTTGTAACTTTGGAACAAAAGTCAATGGCAAAAATATAGGTACGCCACTGAATTCTAAGTAAAACTATTTAAAACTTTTCTATTTACATTTTTTTATATCTTATACCAAGCAAGTTATAAGTACCTGGACCAATAATTGGCAAAATTTGAAAAACACTTTGTATCTTTAAAAATATTTAAGTTAGCCATAAATATCTTTTACCATGGCATTTGTTTCAAAAATCAAAATAAAGATTGTGCAATCAGATTTGTTCTATCTCTTTTAGTTTTCGCTATACCCTGTAAGGTCAACGAAAAGGCGCCACCCTTTACATATGTACAAATTGGAGCTTTACTTTGCTTGTAACTCTAGAAGGACTGGGTCAATTTTTAAAAACGAATCGGTAATGAGTAGAGAATCGAAAGGCTTTTAAAACAAGGTACAAAACTTGTTTTATTTAAAGAGCAAGTTGGTAGTGTCCCTTTGGCACTAGGCCACGTAACAAAAATTATTTTTATGCCAAAAATTTGCTAGTGTCCCCTTTGGCCCTGGACCACAAAACAAAAATTATTTTTATGCCAAAAAGTAGTTTAGGTGACACCCTTCTACCCAATGTATTGTACTTACCTTTTTCACCAGTCATATAAACCAGTCTGGAAATATTGGTAACAGCAATAATTTCGTCATCGTCGTTAAATATTGTATGTTCTTCAATTACTCTCTTAAAGTGAGGACTACCTGCTCGTATACTCTCTACTATGTTTTTTGTTCTAGGAATAATATCCAAACCGTTTTCATGCTGGGTAACTTGTGTGTTTTTAAAATATATTGTTGTTTTGTCTTTAGTCTCCATGTCCTTACTGGATATTTCATAGTCGGTTTGATTTTCTAATTCGTAATAATTATTTTCTTTATATGTATCAGTTGTTTTTTCAAATTCTGTTTCATCAACCGTCTTAGAAAATATATCGGTAGTAGGTTCATTTGTTGTTTTTAATTTCGTAATATTTACAGCTTTTTCTGCATATTTACTTGACCAACTATCAGATATTTTATTTTCAGTCTCATTGTCTGATTCGTAATAGTTATCCTCTTCTTCTTCGTCTTCATATGTATTAGTGGTTTTAGATTTTAAAAGCTTATCAGATTCTAATTTTTGTTTAAATTCAGTCTCATCGCTCGTCTGATAATACGTTTCGGTATCAGAATTTTCCGATGTTTCAATTTTGGTAACATATGTATCTTCTGGTACGTACTTGCTTGTTGTTGTTAGTCGACTCGTAGACGCATTTGTTGTTTTAAATTTCGTAATATTTATAGCTTTTTCTGAATATTCGCTTGTCCAACTATCAGATATTTTAATTTCAGTCTGATTGTCTGATTCGTAATAGTTATCCTTTTCTTCTTCATCTTCATATATATCAGTGGTTTTCGATTTTAAAAGCTTATCAGATTCTAATTTTTGTTCAAATTTTGTCACATCGCTCGTCTGATAATACGTTTCGGTATCAGAATTTTTTGTTGTTTCAATTTGGGTAACATATGTATCTCCTGGTACGTACTTGCTTGTTGTTGTTAGTTGACTCATCAACGCATTTGTTGTTTTAAATTTTGTAATATTTACAGCTTCTTCGGCATCTTCGCTTGACCAACTATCAGATATTTTATTTTCAGTCTGATTGTCTGATTCGTAATAGGTATCCTCTTCTTCATCTTCATATTTATCAGTGGTTTTAGATTTTAAAAGCCTATCGGTTTCTAATTTTTCTTCAAATTCAGTTTCATCGCTCGTCGGATAATACGTTTCGGTATCAGAATTTGTCGTTGTTTCAATTTTGGTAACATATGTATCTTCTGGTACGTACTTGCTTGTTGTTCTTAGTTGAGTCGTCGACGCAGGAGCAAGTACTGTTTTGGAGTATGCTTGTTCAGAAATATCACTATTAAGTATTTCTGCACAATTTTCGGATTCAGTAAATAGATCTTCATTTGATTTATTTTTTATTTCAATTACACTTTTCTCGGATTTATTATAAAAATGTGTATATGTTTCAGTTATTATTTCAGAAGAACTTATAACTATGGTAAAATTATTCTGAGATAATTCATTAGACAAACTTCTTGATTCAGAAGAAATAGGCACTTTAGATTCAGCTTTTATTTTAGGAAAACTTTTATCAGATTCAGTATTATAAATTTTATCAAATTCCCTTGTTATTGTAGTGGAACTCTCGTAGGAAGTTGAATTATTGAAGGACGGCTCATTAGCTGTTTTTTCACTTAAAAATATTTCTGATAAACTAGGAATTATTTCAGATGAAGCTTGGAGTTTAGAGGAAAAAGAAATACTTGATTGTGTTTCTATTTCAGTTAAACTTTTTCAAGTTCATTACTGGAATTTTTTACCGATTCGGATATTATTTCATTAGAGTTTTCATACATAGTAGAATATGTTTGGGGTTCAGTAAAAAATGTTTCAAACGTATCGGATGGCTTTTCAGATAATTTTTCGGATGTGAAAAAACTAAATAAAGTTTCAGGTTTAACTTTACTTAAGCTTTCATCAGATTCGGTATTATAATTTTTAACTGACTTCCGTGTTATTTCAGTAGAGCTTTCATACAAACGTAAGGATGACTCACTAATAGTTTTTTCAGTTAAAGATGTTTCTGATAAACCAGATATTTTTTCAGATGAAGCTTCAGGTTCCGGTGAATAAATTTTGCTTGATTGAGTTTCTCTTTCAGTTAAACTTCTGTCAAGTTCATTACTAGAATTTTTCATTGAATCAAATATAAGTTCAGTGGAACTTTTAATAGTAGAATATGTTTCAAGCAACTTAGCAGTAAAAAATGTTTCTGATTCAGATAACATTTTAAATGATTCCAATTTAGCATTGTCAAATAATTTAGTTACTGAATTATTTTCGGTAGATTCATTTAAATTTACTAATTGAGTGGAAGCAAAATTAAAGCTTTTACTAACACTTCTGAATGGCTCAGTTGTCAAATCAGTTAAACTATCTGATTCAACATAAGGAGTTTTTATTGATTGTTTAGTGAATGTTTCCGATTTAGTAAAATTAGTATCAGTTGATATTGAATGTTCTTCAGCAGAAGGTATGGATGTAGTAAAATTTTTAAACATTTTTATTTCAGATGTGGATATTTCAGTACTTATATTATTTTCACTGCTTGATATGTTATCGGATAAATCATCACAAAACTCGCAGGTTGTTTCCACAAAATTATGGGTTTTCTTGATATTTGTTGTATCTGTTGTTACAGCCTCTAAAATAAAAACGTTATATTAATGATCAAGGGTCTCACCTATATATCTGCAACTACAAATTTTTATGAACAGCAATTCAGTTGAGAAACTTTATTTTTATTTTACCGTTGATTATTATTTAAAACCATAAAAATAATACTTAGACATCATGCAATAAAAATTGTAAATAATATTGTTAAGTTGGTAACTTTATTGATTTAAAGAGAAAATTACACTCACCCATTTGTCTACTCGACAATTATGGCTTGATTACAGCGATAACTGCATGTAGAAATAAAAAATTGCACTTTCATGTTTTTAATTGTTGAATTTAAAAATTATTATTCCTTCATTTGATAGGTTTACTTTCTTCGAGTAATTTTGTCTCTAAATTACACTCATGCATTAAAATAATCAGATAATTTAGCTTTCAAGTGTGTTGCTTTTTAAAAACTACTAGATTTTATTTTTACATTTTGGCGAAAGAGCCCGACTCCGAAGGAGTTTCCTTTTAAGCAAAATTATCGGTAATTTTGATGGACTCTGTAATTACCCCCGATCATTTTTTGACAGGATTCGTCACTCTTATTTATTTAAACTAAATATTTGTGGTCACGGATAAAAAAAAACCCTTTCACAAAAAAAAAAATAATATGAAATAAGTAACATTTAATTTAGGGTTTAAATAATAAAGGTAAAATATAAAATATATATTTAATTTTAAAAATAAGGACTTGTTGTTAATTTATGTACACGTCGTGTCACTTCGAAATTTTTGCTAATGTATCACAAATCGTCCTGACATGAGAGCGCATGCGCGTCCATTCTCTAAACAATTCGGAGGTTATGTTCTGTTTTTGTTTATTTTTTCTAATATTTTCGATAAGAGTCTTGAGTTTTAAATCTTGATAAACTCTCTTTGGTTTTGGATTATTGTATTGTGAAAATAGGGAAAGTAAAAGTCCATTTCATTGAAATGGTAAATAAATGTGAAAGATGTCTAAAAAACTTTTCAGATATCTCGAGTTTGCGAAAACATACCAAAAGTTCCACCCTGAAGAGGTTCAGGTGATTGGGAAATACAAAACAGAACAAGATTATGCCTATACTTGTCATTATTGTGAAAAACATTTCTCATATAAACATCATTTCAATGCCCATTTAAAAAACCATGTACCCGATCAAAATGACTTGACCATAGTTGATAATCAGGATAAGGGCTCAAAGGTAACCATTAGTTTTATCATAAAATATTTTAAATTTATCTTTTAACACGTAAATTAATTTTCTTTTAGAAGTGTCCTCTTTGCAACTATTGCAGTTCATTACAAAAAAGACTGATCGCTCATTTTGAAGCAATACATGATATAAAAATGATCAAAAGTACTACCACTTTTTCTAGAATAGAGGAGTTTACAGACTTCTTGAGAACGGTTGAGAATAAGACCAAGTCCAGGTTTGTGAAGAAAATGTCAACAAAAAATATTACAAAGTTCGAATGTAATAGGTCTGGGGAGTATTTGCCTTTAGAAAATCGAAGCCGTGCACTAAAATTAAAGGGAAGTAACAAAATGGATGCATTTTGTCCTGCATCACTCACACTAAGAACTGACAAAAATGGAAAATATCACTGTGAATTAATAGAGAATCACGTAGGACACCTAAATGATATAGGCTATTTGTTTCTAAGAGAAGAAGAAAGAAAAAACTGGCTATTAAAATAGCTTCAAAAGTACCATTTGATGCTATTTTGGATAGTGTTCGGGATTCATTTGAAGAAAACAATATAGATAGGCTTCATTTACTGACAAAAAGGGACTTATACAATATTGAGAAATCATTCAACTTAAATTCTGTTAGACATTACAGTGATGCAGTAAGTGTCGACTCATTAGTGACTGAAATGAGTCTAGAAAAAAATAACTATGTTTTGTTTTATAAACCCCAAGACACACTCAATGAAGAATATAATTACCTGAAAAAGAAGATTTTATTTTAATTTTAATGAATACAGCACAGTGTCATTTGTTGAAAAAATATGGATCCGATTGCATCTGCCTAGATGGGACACATGGTACCAATGGGTATAATTTTGAATTAATCACCTTACTAGTTATTGATGATATGAGACAGGGCTTTCCCTGTGCATTTATGTTCACAAATCGATGTGATAAAGAGACTCTGAAAATATTTTTTTCATCAATAAGAAAATTCTCTGATGTTATAACACCTTCTGTTTTCATGACGGACATCGCAGAGTCATTCTATAATGCTTGGATAGAAACCATGGGAATACCAGCATTAAGGCGAGTAAAATTTATTAATATAATGATTCCTTTTTTACATTGTTGAAATGATTTATCTTGTATTTTAATATCATTTATAAGTTATTTGGTTTTACCATGTATTCCTAAAGATATTTTATAAATTATATAAAAAATAAATTCTTGCAGATTGTACTGTAGTTGGCATGTGGATCGTGCATGGCGAAAAAATTTAAATAAAGTTAATGGCAAAGAAAAACAGGTTAGATATAATTTAACAGTTTATAAAAAATGATCAGCAGAATTTTTTAAGTTTCATATAGGTTTAATTCATAATTTGGTTGCAGGTCCTTGTTTATAAACAAATTAGATGCCTTATGGAGGAAAGGGATATATCTGCTTTTACTATAATGAAGGATGAACTATCCAAGCTTCTTCTGGAAGACCCTGACACCAAACAATTTGCTAAATATTTTATTGATAATTATATGCAAAATTTCAAGTGTTGGGCGTATTGCTATCGACTACATGCTGGAATCAACACAAATATGCATCTAGAGAGGATGCATAGGACCCTAAAATATATTTATTTAAAAGGGAAACATAACAAAAGACTAGACAAAGCGATAATTAGCATTATGAAATTTATCAGAGACAGACTTTTTGATAGATTAATTATAATCCATAAAGGAAAGGTTACAAGTAAATTAAAACAAATTCGAGACCGACATAAAAAAGCCTGGAGTTAGAAGTTGATTTTTTAAGTCAGACAGAAGATGGATGGGAAGTAAAATCGTCACTCCAAAATAATTATGAAGTATATTCAATTAAAAAAGTTAAAAGTAGCTGCACATGTCAGCTAATTTGCAGTGATTGCAATAATATATGTATACATATATACTCTTGTTCATGCCCGGATTCCTCTATAAAATGGACAATGTGCAAACACATACACCTGGTATGCAGAAAAGAAAATGTGCTGTTACAGACTACTTCTATTGCAACAGGTAATTTATTAAAATATTTCTATTGTTAGGTGTTCTGTTTTTTATATTCGAACCATAGTAATAATAATATGTTACATTAATTAAGGACAATATTATATACCATTTATTTTAATAATTATTTCAAAATTATTTTAGTGGAAACCCTGATAACTGAAGGCAAAATAGTAAGTTAAAATTCATTCAAATTTATGTATTTATATAAAAGGGGTTCTTTCTGGTGTATTGTTTTGTATTGTTTAGTGTTGGTTTATTGTAATAAATGTACTATTATTGGTGTTTGGTTAGTACTTTTTGTATATACGTGTCGATGTAATATATGTATCTTCTTTGTTGGTAACTTAGAGATAACAATAACATGAAAAAATTAGGAAGTGGGCTTTTTAGAAGGGTTTTTTTGGTATTTCGTACAACACTGTAAATTAATTATTTTTTTTTTAAAGAAATGGAAACAAATAACAACCCCCTGCATATTCATATTGGCAATGAAGCCACTCTGGCAGAAACAGAATCTATTGTGACAAATTTAAGCCAAGGAGCAATAAAATCCAGGGAAGAAGATATTACGAAGGAAAAAGAAAAATAATTCAAAAATT